>JAMPIV010004488.1:685000-898690 GCA_024509875.1 Oreohelix idahoensis
TTACTTGACATGAACAAAATTCAAAACATTACCTGGAATTTTATCCTGGGAATTCCCAAACCAGAAACCCCCGGTACCAACCAATTGATTCAACAACAGGAAGATGAAGATGATACGGAAACCCACTGACAACAGATCAACACTATTTGGAATGAGGCATGTTGAGATGTTCTTGGACAAATAAAACGTCAGCACAACAGAAATGTTCATCAAAATAAACGAATGAAAATTAAGAAAGTAAATTTAAGCAGTAGCAAAACGTGAAGTTCCCGGTGGACTCTGAAGAGACTAATACAGAATAGGATTATTGAATCCTCGTGCATATCTTACATAGTGACTAACATGAAGTTGTGTAAGGGGTTGGCAACCTGATCATTTCCAACAAATTGCTACATAAATCATCGCAAATGCACATGAATGTGCTTTGGTGCAGCCTTTCTGCAAGGGGAGTAACTGTATTGTTGGATCCATGCGCCATATGGAGCAAAAACATGATGATAATAACGATGATGATGATATTGATGATGATGATCAAAGTGAATATAGTCAAAGTTCTCTCTCTTCTTTTGTCATCTTTATTTCTCCCGCTCTCTTATTTTCTCTATGTGTGTATGGGTTTTTACAAGTTAATAAACTAATTTCAAGGATTTGAAAACACAAGTTTTAATCACAACACCATACAAACTTCGGACAAATAACGCAATATACAAATGTCATTTACAGTTAATAGGCCGTTCACAAATTACGTAACGCAAAAAGGGGGGGGGGGGGGGGGGGGAGGTTGCCGAGATGTTACGCTTTCTTACAAGGGGGTATGGGCGTCTGAAATGTTGCTACATAACGCTGGAAAATTCCTTTGATAATTCATAAGAAACAGGTTATACAAAGTTTCCTCTTTCCGTACTTAAGACTGTGTTAGTCAGGGACAAAGAGCGAGCATTCAGTGCACAGAGGTGTTACGTAATTTTTTTAAAAAAAAGGGGGGGGGTGTTGTGTACATGTTATAGAGGGAGGGGGTGGTTGAAAATGTCAAAAATTGCGGTACATAATTTGTGAACGGCCCCCAAGTGGCACATAACCAAAATACGTATAAAACTATGATGAGGAGAAAACTCAGTAAAATAAATTGTGAAATAGGAAATAACCATAAGAAACGTTTCATAGGAGGAAATGAAAAGACAACTGAAGATACATACTCACGACCACATGAGAAAGGCTGCCCCAAATAGAAAAAAAATAAACAATGCATCTGATTCCAGAAGAAGGTATGGTATCCAAAACACCGTCTTCATTCTTGTCCATTAGTCTTTTGACAATTAACATGCTAACTTTGTCTCTCGCTTGCTTCCGGAAAATGAACTCGATTTTTTAAATATACAAAGACGAAATGAAATGCCCATTATAGAATTAGGGCAGTCATCAGGGCACGCAATATAAATTCTTTGTAAATGGAAGTAAGAAAAAAGTTGTATCAATTTTACAAAGAAGAAATGGCTACAAGGTAGTTAGTCCTATTCTAATGACAACGTCAACAAGCTTAAAAAGACGTATCACATCACCATTTGTCGGCTCCGAGCACATCATATACCGGTTAACAAGCACTTGAACAGATTCCAGCCACAACATACTCCAAAGTGCCAGCTCTGTACTTAACCCCTATGGAACTTGCCAACAACCTCTTTGAGTGCCCAGCACTCTACGCTATTAAAAAAATGCTTCTTCCTACGAGACCAGATAAATGGAACGCATTATGCGGAAGGAAACAATAGTTTGTAAATATCTGTCGATACAAGTACTTGACACTGGGCTGAATGCGCGCGCCCAAACGCAACTGTGTCTGTAACATCCCTAATAACAGTTGTTTTCACCGTCGCCTGCCAAGCGGGTGGATCATTCTCCCAATCAGCTTCCAGCTGTAACAGACCATGTCAGTCGGCAACGAATACTTATCATTACTATGTAAACATAAAACATATATACGTACTAAGTTTGACAGTAAACGTAGAAAGATCCACAGTTTCAGTAAAGAGTTTTACCAGAAGCAGATACAGTACATGAACAAGTAGGATGCATTCAGGCCACTAAAAAAAGTATGCATAATACCAGCTCACCGGAAGAGAACAAGTGAAAATCTTCAGACTTCGCACGGACCCCAACAGATTTGGATACCATCTATTCAACAAGCTCGAGATAGACAATACCTTACTTACTTAGTCGTTCCCCTTCTACCGTGAGGTGTAGAGGTGATAGACAATACCGATGAGTGTAAATGTGGCACCAATAAAATGACTGCTGATCATCTGCTTCAAAGATGCCCGGCATATGAGGAACACAGAAAACATATATGGCTGTCACCAGTACCATTCCTGGAAAAACTCTCTGGAGATCAAATAGTACCAAGCTTACGACACCTTCTTTGAAAATATTCAAGTAGACGTCTGAGAGTGTACGAAAAAGAAGTTACTCGGTAATTTCCCAGCGATCTTGACATTCCGTCCCTGGTCTTCTCCCACTGTCTTTCTGTACTTCTTTTGCCCTCAGTTTTTCTTGTTGTCACCAGGTTTTCCTGACCAAGTTGTCTAAACATATTATGTCCAAAGTATTAAAATACCATGAGCAGCTAAAAAATCTAATGAGGTCCGGTACAATGTTCCATCTTCTTCTTCTTATTATTATTATTATTCTTCGTTCACTCTCAGACATCCACTTGAATGTTTTCAAAGACAACAGTTGTCAGTTTGAGGCTATTTGAATCTCCATAGAGCTTTTCCACGAATGGTACTAGTCAGTATCGTCTTAAGGCATGAGCACATTGGGCAGTGCCCACGGGCCCCACGATTCTATGGGCCCCATGCTTGGATGCTGCCATATTGTTCATTAGACATCATTTTTATTCTCGTGGGTGGATATGGCTGGTAGGGGCCAAGTGCATTGCTTTGCCCAGGGCCTACAATGCTGTTAAGACGGCCCTGGTACTAGTGTCGGCTATATGCGCTTTCTCTGTTCCGCGTATGTTGGGCAACTTTGAAGCAGATGTTCAACGGTCATTTTATCAGTGCCACAGTTACACTGATCGGTAGTTCCTATCTTTAACTTTTTGAATAAATGGGAACGCAATCTGTTGAGGCCAGTGCAGAGTCTGAAGATTACTGTCTAAGCTGCGCGTGTGCGCTCGCCCACACATGTTATGAAATCTGCACATATAGAAAATTGAAATGCGCACCACACAAAAATAATAATAATAATAACAACAATATTTTTTTTTTAATTGATAATTATCTCAACGCCCCAGGATACAGGATAGACGAGGAACGACAAAGTAAGTAAGTAAATTTATAATAATATAACAAACACAATTATTCCTTAAAAAATGCGAAACGTACCACGTTAGTAGCTACGAGATTGACTGTTTTAACAAAAAGCAATTTCAGGTTTACAATTTTCATCATCACACTTCCGCTCCCCAAGGAGCATAGGCCTTCAACAAACTTATGCTAAGTCTTCCTGTCACGTGTCATCAGGTCAAGGTCTTTTCGTGTCTTCTTCATCCCCTTCATGTCTGTCTTAGATTCTCGTCTCCGTGTGCTCTTTTGTCTTCATCTTTCTCTCTTACCCAGGGGATTTCAGAACAAGGACTGCCTAGTGATGCTATCAACGAGTTTTTTCAATGCGTGCCCTATTCATCTCCAGCGTCTTCTTCGCATTTATTGTTCCACTGGCGCTTGTCTTGTTTACAGTTTTACACACAATCAATTGAGTATGCACACATTGTTGCCACCGAGAAACATATTGCTGAGTATGAAATGTTAGCACGCAAATTAGAGACAAATTAGAGGAAACATTGGTCTGGACGAAGGCTGGGGGAAAGGAGATAAACAACTGCAAAAATAATAAGGCAATCACAACTTATACCTTATGTTCCAAGAAGACGAACATTAAAACACGTGACTACAACGGAAAAGATGGAGACAATAACAGTTAGAGGAAGACAGAGGGAGTAAATGGACTGATAGCATGTCAAGGAAGAAAGTCGCAACATAACTCTATGCAACACCAGAGACAAAGGGTTGCGAAAAGAAATTGTCGCCTGCGTCACCTGCTATGGCAGTAGATGGTGATGATGATTGTCGTCGATTTACGATAGGTGAATTAAGACTCAGATTGGTCCCTTCTGAATAGACTAGAACATGAGGTGACTCAGTGAGAGAAGATATAAGAAAATAGTTTTCACGAGTGAGATGGTGGAAAAATAAGTAATTCTGTCCCTGAGCTAGAGAAAATCTCTCGTTCAGCCTATCTCTCTACTACAGAAAATGTATATCAGACAAATTACTCAGTAATATATATATATACTCTATATCAACCACTCACAGACACGCACACATAAGTGACGAACGTTTAGACGTACAGACGTGAAACTATATCTATGGAATATGAATATTTGTTTGGAACAAGCTGACCGACACACTTAAATAAGTTTATGTAAATTTTATTCTTCATAAAGAAACTTGTCCACAACAAATAAGTTTGCTTATCCAGCACATATAAATACACATAGGTTAATGAATTACTAAAAGAATAATAGACCCATAGGTGTAATCTTTTCCCTCTATGTTTAGCCCACGAATCCCGTTAGAAGAAAAGTTATAGCCTCCACAGAGTCACAGATTTATAGCTATGGTCTAAGATTTCTCCTCTATAGTTTAAGATCAGAGTTAATACCTGAATCTAGTCTAAGAAGAAAACAGCATTTGTAACAAACTTGCATAAATGAATTTTCAAAGTGGGTGCATAAATCTAATCATAAAGGAATCACTCAGTCCTGCATTCTCTCTCTTCATTCAGCCGTGGCCACAGGCGTTCTTTCTTACCTACAACTTGTGTAGTAACTTCTGGAACAATACTTAGGACACGCACATACAGCAACTCCCGTGTTATTTTTGGCCAAGGAAACCCCAGTTCCACAAAGACAGGTCGAATTCACTTCTTCAGGGAACGTTTTCTTGGTTATTATTATTTAGGAGTTCTGGTTAGGTCACATTTAATTTGTCCAGGCAAGAAAGTTAACAGCGCGCACAGTGTCAATGGCTTGAAGTTTCCAGTAACTAGGAATGACAGGGCGGTGACTTCTCTCCATATAACAATTTTTTTGGTCACACCACAATTAGTCAAAAATGTCGGAAATGTTATTGATTATAATATTTCTCTCGCCACGGAGGCTGAAGGTACAATGAGATTGCTGGGAAGAATTATAATCTGGCTCGATAGGCAGTTATTTCATTTAGTATTAAAGTTAGTGAGGTGGGTACTGTGTCTATTTCTGGATGCACACACCATGCCAGACAGGTGATAACTTGGAAACTCACTTATTTAAATTACATCAATGTTTCTTCTAGTTTCTTCTCATATAGTGAACAAAACCGCTGGTAGATGGTTGGGCTGACCCAAACTGTATAAGGAAGAGAAAAGTACAAAATACTAAGCCATAATATTATACACACATCCTATCCTACCCCGCGTAAAATATAATATTCACTTCGTTTATTAACTTTAAGTTAGAGACTATAAGCTTAGCGCTTGTCTCACCGTTTAAACTTTAGTGAAATAAATTCCAATCATTTTAAGAATCAATCATCATGAATTAGAAATATATATAAATATATTTTGTCAATACTCAATGATGAATCAGTGCATTTAATAGTTAGTTAAAAAATATTCTCGGACTAGTTACTAGCAATTTAGTTAAATTTATTTATAGCTGTATGAGTTTTTAGCTAGAAATTATAATTTATTTTGCTATCCACTGTAACACGGTACTTAGAGAAAATATAACTGACTTCCATTTAATCGCTCTACACATAAATCTAGTAAAGATATAATAGGCGATTTACCACTTAAACCACTCACCAATACTATCAATATATTATTTACCTTCACACAGCCTACTAAGACTATTCTTCTCCAACGAAACTGAGAAATTCTACTTAAATAAAGTGATTTCTAGAACGAAGCTAGAATGTGTCTAGAGAAACTGCGGAGTCTGAATGAATGAAGTCTAAAACTGCTCTGATATAAATATATCTCTGATAAAAGGAAAATGGTTACGTCTAAACCCCCGAGACCGACTCAAATTCCAGATGTTTACACCTTGGGAAAATCTACATATTTCCTATCTCATTCTGCGCATCAAACAAATTTCTTCGCCCTCATGCCGAACCAGATTCACTCTGTTGCATACGGATTCATTTGAGAACCGACGTAACGTAATAAACCAGACCCCGTGCGAAGATTTCCTCGACTTACAGGATCACACGAATACTGCCTGCAGACTATGGCTATAAAACGTAATATAAGCGAACTCGTCTTAGATCTAAGATTCCCTTATATCACTTGTCTAGAACGAGTTAACACGATTTGATCTCTGGCGTTTAAAATTAACGTGGAACCGACTCGCGTTACTCATTACGTCTGCTCGTAAACCTACATCAAAGAAAATGCAATTAAATGCTTGCTAACTTAGAAAAGAAATGACAAAAGTTAGAATGGGATAATTTTTGTCCCAACGGGCGTGGGTGATGGAGACGTAGAAGACGAAAATACAGACAAAGAGAAAGATATATGAAATCGGTAACATAACCTCTGTCACAATGATGATGATAAACACAAGCATTCAAAGCTTTTCACATTTCTGTCGTTGTCGTGAAACATTCTAAATCCACATATATAAATTAAAAGGTAAATGTAAAGCCTAACACATAAATTCAATAAAAGGAAAGAGAAATGGTTAAAGACCCGTGCTTTCCAATAGCGTACGCCTGTGTTAATAGAACGTCATGCTAGTTGAACAATAAAAACCCTTGTTTTCTACTTCGTCTGCAAATTGTAACGTTTCACGTTGATAGTAAAGCCTACTGCATCACTACACGCTTTCTACAATAAAACGTGTACTGCATTTCTAAGAAAACCTTGAGATACGCAAGCTGATTAATGACCTAAATTAATACTAGCATTAATTACACTACGTTAACATAAACGAAAAGACAGATGAACTTAGGATAGAGAGAAGGGAGGGCTGAAAGCAGGAACGCATGCAACCCTAACACGCGTCTCGCGATATACAATTAATGCCACCCTCCCCAAGCGAAAGGCCAGAAGCAATACTTTTTTTCAGATGGACAGTGATAAAAAACACTACCCATACGAGAGTTAGGTTTAAAAACCTGAAAAATGCTTATTGGGAAACATGACATTATACTGGTTTACGTTTGAAAGCCTGACAGTACCCAGACACCACATCGTATCGAAGTGAACAGGAGGTAGAAGAAAATGCACATTTTGAACCCAGCCACTTAGCTCCCTTAAAACTTATATATTTGGGTTCCTTAGGACTTGCTGATAAAGAATATATTAAGTGTTACGCAAATAGTCTAGGAATTAACAAATTATAGCCAAAAGAAAATAGTGAGGGTGTCAGACAACACCAAAAAATAATCGCACAGTGGCATGTTTTGAACCCACTATTTTACGGGAAATGGGCCACCATGTAAAATCCTATTTGATTGGATAGAAGTAAATGTAAGGCTAAACACGATTAGTCGGGCTACAAATACTAATTCTTTGTTGTTAGGGAAACGTGAGTAGGAGTACTTTTTTTTGAAAAGCTGTGTAAACATGGCCCGATTGGTTAGACCCGCCAATATAGGCAATTAGGAGCGTCAGTTCAGTGCCACATGTTAAAATAAACTTACTAAGAAACAGTGCGTTGAGAGCCAGATCATATTTTTCTAAATAAAAGCCTGGGACAGAGGCGGATCGGAATTTGTGCCATAATTTGTGCCATTATTCATCGCCAGTCAACGTATCTGTGTATTATTTCCATGAATTGTGGTAAGCTTGATATATTCAATATCTTTTTAATGAAAATTGAATGTAAATTGATAATTTATGTCTGTATATGTGTGTGGTTCAGTAGCGAACATGAGGCAAGGCCTATATAGTGCTCCAACCTGAACAGAAGGTGTCGGAGAAAAGTAAAACTACATGGAATTGCCAAACAGTACACTGACACCTATCTTATTGACTAGAAGGAACTAAGGCTGGAATTGCAGAGGCGTAGTAACCATTTAGGAGGAGAATACTGGTGTAAATTGTTTCAGATGAAGATAGCAGTTATCCTACCGCTCTGAACTCAGTGTTTGTTCTGTATTGTGTTCAGTGTAGAAATAGATTATAAATTAGATCTGAAGTAGGAGGTACAACCTTCTTGTTTCAGGGACTGTGGTCCTAGTTATTGAAGCAGCACCTGGTCTGGGTTTTGCTGAATCCAGAGGCTGACAGCATACTCCTGGGTCCAGATATCGACCGGTGAGGTGTCTCCAGAACACAGTGAAGCAATCGAGCAGAGGAGTCTTTTCCTGCCGCCATCACGAAAGATAAGCTTCTGTGGCGAGAGTAACTCAACATTATGTGCCCCCTCAAAAATTGACATTTTGTTAACCACAGAGGGACAATTAATTGGTTCAAATGACAGGAACTGTGAAAGTTTCCCAATACTATTTCCCCGATAATCAAACAATTTAAGTCATGATGAAAAACAACAACCAAGCTTGAACAAAACCAGTATTACCTCATATTACTACTGCACAAATTACACACATAGAATAATAATAATAAACTATGTCAATACAAAGTTCATATATATAAACTGTGTAAATAATACTTGTAATTACATTTGATTGTGATTCCTGGTTCACTGTATAGTTGAATCAGGATATCCATTATTGACAAGAATTAATACATATATTTTTAAACTTAAACACTTGACTCATTTAAGATAGTCTTATAGAGTGTTATATGTGTGTGAGTGTCACAGTGTTGTAAAGTGTTGTAGAATAAATTAAATTGTTTATCTGTCTGTTGTTGTTGTTGTGACTTACACTTCATCATTTTCATAACCCTAGACATCTAACGTAGTCATCACACTATTCCAGAATAATTCTGACTGAGGTAAAAATGTGGTAGCAAGTAAGGTCATCTGTAATACACCACACTTATTAGATACAGATACCTTCACAGCTGATCTCAGTCAGTACACTAAGTCCCCTATAAATATTTATAACATCCCACTTTACCACAGTCGTGACTTGCAAGCAAATTAATGACGTACTATTCATCATCCCCAGAACTGAAATGCGATGGACTCCAGATTGAAAGTGAAAGAGAGGTCGGCCAAAGTCTATCTGGCGGAGAACTGTGGAGGCAGAGATGCAAAGTATGAAGCAGAGCTGAGGCACCACACGAAGGATGTCTGCCGACTGAGCAAAGTGGAGACAGTGTGTTGCTGCCTTGCAAGATGCAACCAGGCGTGATGGTAACTGATTGCTTTGTCAGTCAGCGGCCAAGGACCAGGGAAGAATAAAAAAATATAAAAAAAATATTTTAAACACATGCTTTTAATGCACTGAAAAGCCACAAATAATTTTTTTACAGAGTTTATAACTTGCAGTCAAAAAATGTAACATCAAATTGACAAAAAGCGTGGGGCGCTTAAGCGCTTATCAGATATTTTATCCATAAGTGTCTAATGAAGTATATAGCAGAAGTTAATTTCATGTAGAATCAGCGCCCCGGGCTTTTTGTCAATTTGATGTTAAATTTTTTTTTACTACAAGCTATAAACTCCGTGAAAAATTATTTGTGGCTTTTTAGTGCATTAAAAGCCTGTGTTTAAATTATTTTTTTTCTTCTTTTTAGTGTTATTTTTGTTGTTGTTTGTACATTTGTCAAATGTAATCGATCCGCTAATGACATTATCAGTTTGCGATAAACGAGTCCAGAGCACAAGAGGCGGATTTCATTAGCCTATTCAGTATATTACACGGAAAGTAAAAATGTTTATTTATTTTTTTTTTTTTTGTTAAATTTTGAAAAGAGTTGTAAATTACATTTTGTTTAAATGTAGTTGTCAGTTGCGTGTATGTCTGTGCATGCGCGTGCGATAGTGTGTGTGTGTGGAGGGGAGGGAGGAGAAGTTTCAATATTTCTCTCAAGAAAGACAATCTTGGTGGAAAGAATACATTTAGATTATTTGCAGTTATCACCCATTTCACTGAAGAAACATTACAAACACAATTAATATTAATTTTAATTTTATTCATTTTATTATTTTTACGACTGATTATTGTATTATCATCGGGAATACACAACTATGCCAAGTTTCAGAGCTATTGCTCATCCGGAAGTGATCGAAAAATCGATTGCAAGATTTGAAGGTGACATACGTTACAAGTTAAAGAAAAGCCTGTAAAAAAAAAAAAGAAGAATAATGCATATATTGTACATATAATGATTATGACAATTGAACGCACTTAGTAATATCTCAGATCTTTAATATCAAGAAATCTAACTAAATTATAATAGACGTTGTTAGGAAAAATCAGATTCAATGTTCTCTTACAAAAAGTTTCATACGAGTAATGTTACTAGGTACTTGATACGAGCATGCCTTTACGAGTAAGCATTCCGGGCAATTCGAGAAAGGGGACATAACCAAGTGCGCAATAACTGAACAAGTGAGTAACGATTCCTGCCCCAGCTTCGCAATGCCATGAAATTTGTTTCATGTCATTGGGCCGAAGGGCTGAAGCCCAAATTCCGCTGGATAGGAAAAAAAATAGTTGCAAGCCTTTGAGTACCCCCTGTATAATAACTGTCTTATTGACACCAACAATGAAAAACACCCCGTCGGCTTTTCAGGAAAGTATGGGAAAATGCGCCAATTGCATAGTGTAAGCTAAATTGAACACTCATTTTTTTTTTAAAGCGAATGCCTTGCAATTTTGTAAATAAATCATATAAATAAAGGGATGTGTTTCAGGTACTTGCAAGACATGAAGAAGTAGAAAATAAGACAACAGAAAAACAACAGAAGTGATATGCTTACCGGGGGACTCGGTCTCAGAACCATTCAAACAGCACCACCGCCTCGATGCGGGAGTGAATCTTGACCAACCACACTACCAACTAGGCACCACAACAAATAGTGCTTCGCGGACAGTGGACATTAGCACGACTGTCCAACGTAACTATGGAAATTCGGACCAAGGAACGACCCAGACTAATTGTAGACACAAGCACTTCTATAGCTTTTCTATTCACCAGTATATGCCAGATAACATATGACAAAGACGTCAATCTTGTCCTGGTGCATTTTCGGGAAAATACGGGAACGGCGCGCATTGCACCGTGAAAGTTAAACTGTCGGCTGCAGCGGATCTCCAACGTCTTCTGTCTCTTGTCTTGATGGTACATTCTGATAGACTTTGTCAATTCCAATCCTTTATGTTATCTCCCCACTTATAGCGCTGACTTTCTCTTGCACGTTTGCTTTAAACTCTGCTTTCCATTATAGTCTTGAGCAAGGTGTTATTTCTTTTTATATGGCCTAAATGTTTAGCTGTCTAATTTTGATCTCTTCCATTAACCATTAATTCTCTATTCATTCCAAGCCTTTCTAAGACCTCTTTATTTATTTTCTTATCTTTCTATGAGACGTGCCCCATTCTTCTTTATATCCACATCTCACAGGCCTCAATTCTTTCTTTTAATTACTTGTTCATTGTCCATGTTTCTACAACATAGAGCAGAGGTTCCCATCCTTTTGTAAGTCACGGCCCCCTTAGCACTAATTATATACATATGCGTCTCCCACCCTCTCCCATAAGGTAAAGGAGGTAAAGGATCCCGTTACACGCCCATTGAGGCATATTGGGAATATGGTGTCAGGCCCATGTTTTCTTGACCATAGGCAAACTAGGGGTGATGTGGTCAGTATCACGCCGGCCACCTTAACCTTCCCAGAAGTTGCTCTGGTACCCAATTCCTGAGGCTGGGTCGACCCTGGAGCCGTTTGCGGTCTAAAAAAGCCCACTTCAACTGGGGATCGAACCATGGACCACCGACCTAAGAAGCCAGTGCACAAACCACTGCGCAACCGCGGCTCCACCCTCTCCCATAAGTAAGAAAAAAATGGCAGGATTACTTTTGTATCAACTATATTGTGAATATATTACAGATCTGAGCATTTATTACACGCCAAAAAGAGGTGTACGTTTATTTAAAGTCGGGTCATCTGAAATTGTGACTTAATAATAATGCATACTTCAAGTTCATTAGTAAACAATATGGGAAAGTTTCGTTGGGAAAGTTCAATCTGATGGTTGGATGACATTTTGCACCACAAGCTTATAAATTTGTGGCTCCAAAGACAATATTTTAAGTAACAGGTCTGACTCCATGTTAAGTTTGTTCCCGTATTTATTTATCATCATGGACGAGGGCTGAAAATGTAGATTCACACACGTACGTAGCGGCAAAAGTCATCAAGTATTTCCCTCTAGAAACAGGATCCAAGGGCTGCACGTGTTACCAAAAAGAGGAATCACAAGATAACTCAGGAATTTTTTATTTTTTTTTAAAGACAAAATTCCCGTTCAACCCTTGATGGGTTGTATTTAGGATAAATAATGTAGAAAAAGAAGGTAATATTTTTTTTTCATTAGTAGGTAGTTAATTTTTAGTGCCAAAGAATGGGGTTTTCATCCAATTTTCTTTTTTCATTAGAAGTTGTGAAATACATGTCGTCTCTTATGTGACCTCAATGACGTCACGTTTACATTCTTGTACTTAACAATATTACTTGGAAGTTGTTGCTCAGTTGTTGCAAGAAAGTCACACTGACATTACAAAATGTATCACATTCTAATATTCATTATTTGTAATGTGGCGAGTCCAGACCTTTATATTCTTACTTGTCGTCGCAGTCTTATCCTGCACATAATATACAGTATTACTGTAACCGTGACATTCAGTTTCTTTATGAAGGATGCCAAATTGCGACTTGTTTATTTATTATTATTTTTTTCTGTTCTATTGATTTTATTTATTTATTTTTTTTTTAAACAATGACTTGACAGGAGATGTGAAGCAACTTTCACGTATCGGCAATTATTCATATTATTTGGAATTGAAAACAATATATATCCTAATTATAACCCATCAGAGGTTGAATGGAATATTCCTCACCATCTATTTAAAAAAAAATATACTTAAACTATTAAACCTGAACATCCTCTGGAACATAGTTATGAAGGCTGTCATCAGCCTTGGCAGAGAGTGTAGAAATTGGGGGAATGGAAAAGCAGAACTGGAAATTAATCAACTGATACATGATCATTCCGGAGATGATGATGCCATTGTGTATACAGACGGGTCTGTGATCCGCGATGAGAAATCTGGTTAGGGCTTCTCTGCTCTGGTACAGGGCAGAATCGTCGCCGAATATAGCGGGGCTTACAAGATAACAACTTCAGCATGAGAATGGAGGTCGAGGCTGTTACTGCTGCCTTAAGGTGGATGACTAAAACTTCATTAACAAAGGCCATCACTGTGTCAGACTCTCAGTCCATGCTTCGGAAGGTTCAAAGTGGTTGGTTGCGGCATGAATGGAAAGCATTCATAGAAGCGTCCAGTCTTCAAGAGTGTGAGGAGTTACTGTGATTTTATTTTCAACGGGCCCCATTCTTTTTCTCTAGGTAATTATTTACGTTGTTATGAGCCCATTCTTTTTCTCTAAGTAATTATTTGCGTTTTTATGAGGAATTACTGGGGGTTTTAATTTCAATTTTTCCCCAGTACTTTTCTCTCTGTAAGTAATTGCGTTCACGTAGTCTTATTTTCTTTGTAAAATAATTGCGGTCATTTTATTGCATTAGGCGTTTGAGTTATTATTAGGTTGGGTAATATTTTCCGACGTTAGAAACACCTACCCGGTTTAATCGTGGGGGGTGGGTGTGAAAAGCACGACCCAGGTACGCCGATTCAACGCTTTTAACCAATCAAAGTTAATTTTGCTACTTCGAACGGTAGTAGTGTGATCTAACGTTATGTGATTCTTTTCACGCGCGAGCAAACATTTCTAA
The DNA here is from genome assembly GCA_024509875.1 of Oreohelix idahoensis. NCBI lineage: Eukaryota > Metazoa > Mollusca > Gastropoda > Stylommatophora > Oreohelicidae > Oreohelix > Oreohelix idahoensis. The sequence goes on from JAMPIV010004488.1 coordinate 698,980, forward strand.
TTTACGATATTATTGGCCGAGGTCAGACGTTATTAATAATGCAGTAATTTCATTGGTTAAAGGTCGGCCCAGAGGAACGCCAAGCGATGGCTCATGGCGTGGGTCCTAGCGTGGGTATTCCACTTATAAATAACAGAGTAAATCAAGTAGCGGTCTCTCTGGTCTAAAATTTGAATGCCATGAAAACATCGTCATATTCGTCTGCTCTTCGTGAGAAATTCGATAATTTGGGTATGTCCATAACTTATTAGTGAGTAGATATTTCTGTAAGATCTTAGCACGTTAAAGTAAAGTTTTCTTCTGGGAGTTAAGTTAACTTTATTAGCGTGAAGTGCCATCAATTGCTATCTTATAGAAATAATAGTAATGTAAGTTGTGCATATAAACTTTCTGTGAATAAGTAGCAGTATCTTTGACTTGTGTAGCGGCTTTGAGATAGTAACTGTGTGAGGTTAAGCGCTTAGATACACGGGAGCTCTGTGGTATGTCGTAGTAGTTGTGTACCATTGCAATTTGATTATGATAAGTTGCAGTGTAAATACGCTAGCGAAATTGGGTACTTCAGTTAATGGTGTATTTAATTATTTATTGTGTGGTCAGGAGACAGGGATGTAATTAATATTACTGAGTTGGGATTTAATATTTCCTAGAACGGTGTGGTTATATTGTGTAAATTTGATAACCTTCCCTGGTCAGTCGTAAAAAGTAGGCCTAGGAATTATTTAGTACAAGGGATTTCCTTCAGTGAATGAAATTGTTTTGACGCCTGAGGCTAGACTAGCGTAATAGATTAGGTCAGCCTGTGTCTGGGAGTTCACATACCAGACAGATATTAAGTGGGAGCAGGGGAAAAGAGAGGTGCGAGTGTGGGGTAGTTTGACCTTTGGGTAGGAAATTTTGTTTATCGCTGTGCATAGCTTGTGGGGGGGGGGGGGGGGGGAGCTGTATTAATTTAGGGGAGAGGTATTTATTTAAGTGGTTATATGTTAGGGATGAGAATATGTTGAATGGTTGTACAGCAGTTGTTATTTTTTTGTTTACAGCATTTTTCACGGCACACAGGGAGGGGTGCAAATTGCCTTACAGCTTGCCAAGATATTTGGCATTCTCAGAAGTAGAAGGGTCGAGGCATCGCCAGAGGTGAAAGAGAACTGGTGACGCGGTAGTTACCGGCGCCAAGTACGTCTGCACCAGTAAAAGATAGCAGTTCTCATGCAGTGAAGCCCCATGCTTCAGCGGGAACGGGTGCATCTTTTTTTAAAAATCCGGAGCTCTTAGCTCGTTATACCACTCCATAGAGGCGCGTGGCCTGGAAGTTGGGTTTATTTATATAGATACGGCTACAATAAAGCCGTGGGTCCCTAAACCCTAAGAGGGTTCAATCAGCCGTTAAAATATTGTCAGCAGCAGTGAAGCACCTTCATTCTGAATCAAGTACCCCGTGCTTGATACCACAGTCATCAGTTGCAGTAGTCGGGAACAGGAGAAAGGGTCAACATTCCTTTTCCGAACGCTATCGAGAGGAGGGGCATAGCGGAGACGCCAATCAGCCAACGTCAGCAGTGTCAGAGAGACACTGAGCAGTTGCAGAGGAGAGCAAGAAGTTAGATAGATTGATAGACATAGTCAGAGGACAGCCTCGGAGGTTGCACTGAAGTAGTTCGTTAGAGGATCAGTGCTTGTGATTAGCGGTGGAGGACCTTAGATAGTTCATTCAGTTGTGTGTAGACATTTTGGTATACGTCTGCAGCAGGACAGTAGACTAAATTTATACATATTAGGATAGGCAGAGGAAAGCGGTGGCTCTTAAGTTAGAGACCCCACCAATTAATTTTTGTTGTTAATCATTAATTTTCTTCCATGCAGGTTGAACGAGAGAGTGAATGTGGTGGGTTATAGTGTATGTCAGTTTAATTGTACTGTTTATTTTTCAGGTGTGCGACCTCGCACGTTATTTATTTTACTGTGTTATTTGATTTTTGTTGTATAATAAATTGTGCTTGTGCTGTACTGAGAGGACTTCCAGATGTTGTTTAGACTAAAAAAGGATGTTCTTGCTTTGTTCATTCTGTTGTTGACGTCTTTGGATTATATCAGGATATATATCTGATATAATTAGGATTATTTCAGAGCTGTGTGCTTTCTGTGCTTCTCTATGGCGCGGAAAGCTGGAGAGTTACAGAGAAGGAAATGTCGAAATTGTCCTCTTTTCACACAACATGCCTAAGAAAAATTATCCGAATCTTTTGGCCGAATACCATCACCAACCAAGATCTGCTTACTCGGAGCAAGCAAGAGGACATGCACACCATCATAGCTGGCAGACGCTGGAGCTGGGTTGGCCATGTCCTCAGAAGAGACCCTGATGCCATCACAAGAACAGCTATGCTATGGACCCCTGAAGGAAAACGAAAGAGAGGCCGACCAAACACCACTTGGCGGAGGACTGTGGAGGCTGAAATGCAAAGAATGAACCAGAGTTGGGGCACTGTACGAAGGATGGCCGCCGACCGAGCAAAGTGGAATCAATTTGTTCTTGCCCTACAAGACGCCACCAGGCGTAATGGCCACTGACTGCTTTGACGGTCGGCGGCTAAGGATCAAAGAAGAAGAAGAAAGTATAATAAATTATAAACTGTACACTGGATCAGTTTCTATATAACTATACTGTACGTATATGTTTGTCGGTATAGTTGTGTCTGTGGAACTTTAGTGAAACCTTATCTCCTTTATTGGTAGTCAGAGGTGGTGAGTCTATAGCTATTAAATACGTCAGGAGTGGCGAGGGAGAGTCAATCTCGGTTCTCACCCTCAAAGCCAATAGTCTCATCTTTCCACATTCACTGTCATTCTCATCTAAAATCTATCATCTCAGACTTTCTCATACTAGTGTCTTGTCTATACACTCAAACAAACTCTAAAACTTAAATCCACTTCGTGACAAAGAGCTGGTGGGGATATACTGTCCTGGTCAAGCTGGGGTATGTGGTAATGAAAGAGCTGACAGACTAGCTTCAAGAGCACCCATTGTGGGAACACCAGATATGGATAAGAGAGATATACTGAGAACAATTAATGATCGACTGCTAGAGAATGACACTGCAATGGATGAATCATCAGGGTTAAGACTGTTGGAATTTTGAATCAAACGTAAGGCTAGTAGAGATGGACGTATGAGAGGATGCATCCGTCGCGTTTACAACCAGCGAGCTACAGGAACAGTCAGCATTCACACTCTTCGACATATGCTGATGGAGACTGAGCACCTATGGGTTTGCCCGGAGTGCAATGATGTAAATTCTTTATAACAATAACAACAATAGTTATGTAGTAGCCAGAAATATCTCCTCTGCTATATCAAGTCTACCGCATTCTAATAAGTTTCTTAGCGCTTGAATTGTTGATTGTGAGTCTTTTAAAATTGTTAGTTTCTGAGGAGGGTTATTAGAGAAGATTTCTATTGCTTTTAATATTGTCATAATCTCTGCAGTGAAAATGGATGTATTTTCTGTGATACTATATGCTTTTCTCAATCCTATTCTCCCTTTTTTTAATTTAATGATGAAACATATCCCATTCAGCCTCTTATGGGTTATAATTATATTATATATTGTTTACAATTTCAAATAATATGAATAGGCCTACGGGATATTTTTCATTGTAAATGGGGCAAATAAAAATTACTAATTTTGCATGTATGTTAAAAAAAACCAAACAAACAAAAACAAAACATTTTTTTTTTAAATTAATGAATAAAGATATCCCGTTCAACCTCTGATGGGTTATAATTAGGATATATATTGTTTTCAATTCCAAATAATATGAACAACTGCCGGTATGAGAAAGTGGCATCACATTTGTCAAATCATTGTAAATAGGGACAATCACAATTGTGTTTATACGTTAAAGAAATAATAAAAAAAATAATAAATAAATAAAATATAAAAAAATAAATAAATAAACAAAAAAAAAAAACAAACAAACAAAATCAAGAAGAAACTCTGAACAAGAATAATATTAAAGTGGAGGGGTGTAAAGGCCTGGTGGTTCCAGTTATATAATTGACTTTAACAGATATTTAATTGACTTTCATCTGTTAAAAGTCATATGCATTGTAAGAACAGCATCAGACCTTCACATTCCCAGCCACTATATATTAACATTTGTTCGTGTTAAATATTGTTTGACTATATTATGCAGTTCCCTAGGTCTGTCTATTCTTAACACCTCTTCTATATTTATAGGTAAGTTGGATGCTTGCAAATAATCTAATATTGGTATTCTCATTTGTTCATACCTCTTACATTTTAACAAGAAATGTTCTATATTATTGTCTTGAAGACATCCTGCACAGTAAGGTTCTTCTATTCTGAAATAGCCTTTTTCCAGCTGTAGTCTGAGAAGTTTCTTATTACTGGGAATTTTCAATTCCCTAGATATCTGACATTTTCTTGTTGGAGCCTTGAACATCTTATTTGCATGTCTTCCCTTCAGATTTTTATCCCACTCTGATTTCCATTCATCTGTTATTAAATCTTCAATTAAGCTCTTAATCTCTGATTTACTCGTCCCTACATTTATTAGATTTTTATCAGATCTACCTTTCTTGGCTTCTTTATCTGCCTTCTCATTTCCTTCTATGCCAACATGTGAAGGTATCCAAGCAATTAAGACTGAACATCCTCTGGAATATAAGTATGTAGTAGCCAGAAATATCTCCTCTGCTATATCAGGTCTACTACATTCTCGTAAGTTTCTAAGTGCTTTGATTGTATTATTGGCTGTGTTTTTAATATTTTCTATATTATTTGTTTTCTTAAGTATTTCTGCTAGGTGGTAGTCCGTGTCTGGTTTCTTGATCTCCCAGGGCGGAATCACTGGCTTGTATTCACAATGTTATTAATTGATGTAATTTATGTACCCAGATGGACAATTTCCTCCATACACTTCCATCCTGTAGGGTATCTAGTGGTATTCATTGGATTGGCCTGAGTTGTTAGTTGGCATCTGGTAAAAGCTGTATGTGCTGGGTGGGACTTATCTAACGTAACTCTGTTCATGTAAATTAGTCTTAACTCCTTTCTCCGAAACCAAAACACCAAACAAAGATCTGATGGCGGGTTATTAGCTCTATTATCGTCTGCGTTGTCATGTGTACAAGGGAATTAATGCAAACAAATTATTCTTGTTATTGCTGAGAGCAGTGTCCCCTGAACAGTTTTAAAGTGCCGGCTGCCATCGCTTGATTTTAGTTTTACGAACGTCTTCTATTTTGTATTATATTTTGATGTCTTATGAGCAGAAATCAAGCTGAATCGGGTTGACATCTCGAAAGATTAAAAATATTGCCTGGCTAATAGGTGTAAGACCAAGGTAATCCATTGTTTCACTCTAAACCTAGCCTAAGGCTGTTATACACTATTCTGTTTCAAACAGCAACAGTGGGTTGTTCGATACGGCCTTAAAAAAAATTCAGAAACGCAGTATTAGAGGTAAGGGCTAGGTTTATGAATCCCAAACCCTAATCTTAGTCCAGCTTAAATGAAGAATAGCAGGATGTGCTGTTCGATGCCACCCATATAAGTCGACCATGTCGTTAGGGTTTGGTTTAGGATTCCTAACCCTTAGGCCTACTCATTATTACTGCGTTTCTGGATTTCCTAAGAGTAATACTCCACAAACTATGTCAGCAATTCAAAAGAGTTGGGATACAATGGATCCTATCTCATCACATCTTGCCCGGCAACTAAGGGGCAGACAGATTGACAAAAGAAGGTGGAAAGTTACCTCAGCCTGATGCAAGTACAACTTTTGAAGAGGCAAAGAGTTTTATCAGAAACTGATGCAGAGCATATACGGCTTTCATTGTAGTTAAACTATTTTTCATATGTCTGTAGAATTTGGGGCTAGGAAATCTGGTCACTTTAATATTACCAGCTCAGCAGAAACACCTTAATATTACCGGCTCAGAAGAAGAGAACAAGTGGTAATCTGCACATGCCACAACAGATTGGGATACCATCAATTCAACAAGCTTGAGATAGAAACTACTGATGAGTGTAACTCTGGCTCCAATAAAATGGCTGCTGAACATCTACTTCAAAGATGCCCGACATATGAGGAACAGAGAAAGCATATAAAGCCGTCACCAGTACCATTCCTGGAAAAGCTCTGTGGAGATAGAAATAGAAGACCTACCAGGCTTACTACGCCTTCTTTGAAAATATTCAAGTAGACATCTGAGGGTGTACAAAGAAGAAAAATTATTTTTTGAGGCCGTAGCTAACACACAGCCCAGTGTTCTTCATTTCGACCCCTTAATCCTAACCTTAACGACATGAGCTACTTATTTGAATGGCACGTGGATTGTTTTCTTCTAACGTGAGTGATAAGCTTCCTTTGCACAGTGCCTTCTTTCAGGACATCTTCATTACTCTTTGTAGCTGTCTATGGTGTTCTTAAAATTCTTCTCTAAAACCACATCTGTGCTTTTCTTACTTGATTCCTAATGGTCCATGGCTCACATCCATACGTCAGGTTGACTCTGTACAGTATAACATTGAAGAACTCTCTTTCTTACTTCCAGTGACAAAGACAGTAAAAAACAGACCGCAAGGTCTTTTATATTTGGACGTGTGTTATAATATAACCAACGGACCCTGTGTCTAGTTTGAATGATACGCGCGTTGCCAAAACAAGGCACAATAAATTTACTTTTTGAAATTCTTCTTTCACCTCAGTTCCCAAAGGAGCTTAGGACATCAATAAACTTATGCCAAATCCCATACCATCAGCTCAAGGTCTGTCCCATACCATCAGCTCAAGGTCTGTCCCATACCATCAGCTCAAGGTCTGTCCATTTCTTCTTCATCCCCTTCATGTCTTTCTCCAGTTCTCTTTTCCATGTCTTCTTTGGTCTTCCTCTAACTCTCATACCCTGAGTAATCTAGAATAGGGATTGCCTGGTAATGCCATCAACAGGTTTTCTCAATACGTGTCTTATCCATGTCCTGCATTTTCTTCTCATTTCTTGTTTCATTGGCACATTTGTGGTTCTTGTCATTCCCTTCAAACCTTCTATTCTATGCAAGCATCCGTTTGTGAAAGTCTGTAGCTTTTTTTTTGGTTGTTTTTGTTGTTGTCCATTTTTGGAGCTATACAATAGGACTGACTTGACAGTTGAATTAAAGATTCTGATTTTTTGTTGGACCTGATTTCTTTTGATAAATCCATAAATTTCCCAATGCAGTGTAAGCACCAGTAGCCTTTTGAATGCATGATTTGATATCATTATCTGTCCCTCCAACTTTGTCTACATTGCTGCCAATATATATGTATGATTCTACATCTTGTAGCAGTACGGTATTTCTTCCAGTAAAATCTTGCTACCGTTTCCTGCATTTATTCCCATTAACTTAGTTTAATCCTGTGTATTTTCAGACCCATTTGCTGTGATCTGTCATCAAGTGTTTTAATTGTGTCTTGTACCTGATAGTGGTTATGGGACAAAAGTGCCAGGCATCGGCAAAATCTTGATGATCTAGGTTTGGTCAATTTAAACAATTGGTTGCGCAAAATACTTTTAATTCTATGGAACTCTGGTTTTGCCAAAGATATTCCACCCTTCACTTAGTATGCATCTTCCATCCAATGTTTATATTATGTACTCTTTAATTTACTTTGATTGTGCATTCTGGAGAAGTCATATTCTTCAAAATTACCATTTCACTATAACTATTCATTTTATGATCAGTTTGCCCTTTGTTAAAGTGTTGTCTTCCATAAAATGAATGTCAGTTTCCTTATGAATAGCTTTTTTTATGATTCTCAACAGGTATCAGCACTATGGCACTTTCAGACCGTGGTCGCCGTCACATTCGCGGCAGTGGAGGTCACTCTGGTTTTGCACAGCAGTCAGACCACCCATCAAACACTGTTCATCCATCGATCCTCAAGCAGGCTCGTAGGACTGGAGTTCTCAATCTTAGCCAAAGAGGGCTTTCTGTAGGTTAGTGGCTACCAGTATATTAGTTTATCATCATCACCATCCTCATCATCATCACTATCCTTTAGCTCCCCAAGGAGCAAAGGCTTTCATAAAACTTATTCCAAGTTCTGCTGTCCTGTGCCATCAGATCCAGGTCTTCCTCATCCTTATCATTTCTGTCTCCATTTCTCTTCTCCACATGTTTTCTGGTCTCCCCGTACCTTTTTTTCCCATGTTGATTAACTGATATGTTACTGGGGACCAAAAGGGGAGCAAAGAATAGGAACACTGTAACCTGTCATGCATGGTCATAAAAAGGCACTTATGGAGGGTTGAGTATGAGACCAGTTACCCATCCTGTAGACACGTCACACTACAAATATAACTTCAATATCAGTGGACAGGTCAACACGATTGATATCCTGGGACTGTGTGAAATGACATGAAAAGGCATAGGAAAGAAGAAACAGATGTTAGTTTATGGTAGCTGGGAAATAAGATAGTAAGGACAGCAGTAAGGCTATGATAAATGGTTGGGTCAACACAGATTAATTTCTTCATTACCTTTCAGTTCCTTAAGTAGCAACGGCCTTCACCAAACTCAAGCCTAGTGATGCGTGATGCCATATGATGATGGATGGCATCCGCATGTCTGGTTTTGTGTAGTGTGTAGATGTGTTCAGTCAAAACAATGTTCATGCAACAATAACAGGGCAATCCACATAGGACGTCAGTAAACTCACGACGTATAAAGTCAATGAGTCTTGAAACAGCCGTTGACGTTTTTCTTCATTGTTTATTGTGGACGCCACAGTGACAAAATGGTTACGCAAATGTGTAGGCACATCAAACAGTCATTATCACAGCAACATTCAATACAGCAATAAACGGTAGACAGCATTACAATGATGAGTCAGATGCATGTTATATTTCAAAGTGCTGTAAATGTAGTCAGGTGAACAACTCCATCCTTTTCTATAACAGCCAGGAGATAACCAGATGTATGAGATCAGTTCACTCTCCTTAGTTTGACTTCAGCAAGACAGACACGTCTGCCGAAGTATAAATAATGTCCTCAAGAATATCCTCTAGATAATAAGGTTTTCTAAACCTAGTTCATTTAACAAAGTAGCAAGTAATGGTCCTTGGTACCTGCATCAACCGATGCAGTACAATGCAGCGACATGTGAGCTGGAAAAGAACATCTCGTGACGACGACTTTCGGAGACAGGCTATGAATCGAAATCGCTCACGACCCAAAATCGATAGAGTTAATGAAAAAGTCAATTTACCTTGCTTTCATGAAATACACAGAAATATCACGCCTCCCGACATGTGGGAAAACACTAGAGGTATTATCTCGACTAAACGAAATATCCATAAGAGGACTACACATCCCTGACAGAACAAAAATAGCGGAGATCCCCTCTTCAACGAGGCATCTCTTTCGCCATTCCAAATCGCTCACTCCCACTAGTGGTGGGCGGAAACCGATCGACAAACAACAAGACAAGTCATGCGCAGTCCAGCGCAAAAATGACCACAGCTCAAAAGTTAACTGCATTCGATACCAACGCGAGAAGACAAATGCTTACCGAGAAAAGTGACTATAAATTACAAGCAGTTGTTGCCCTTGCGTTATAAAACAGATATTGAAATAAAACGATGTTGCGAGAATTTATCACGCAACATATCACCACCTCCTCCCGATTAAAAAAAAAAATGTGGAACATATTTTTTTTTTTTTAAATATCAAAGAGCATGCGATAAGCGGCTCAAAACGCACGAATTATGCGCTGATAATTAACTAAATTGCCAAACAATAGGCTAATTATAGAGTGTCTGGTGAGGATATACCTCAACAGAAAAATAAATATGTCTCAAAAAATATTCACATCGGGGAGGTGTCACCAACACACATCACGTTAGCATGTAAACACAATATACGTATGCAAGTTACTATAATCATCATTAAACAGCATACTCTAATATTGTCTTTAAAAATGGATGTACAAATCTGATAGGAAAATTTAAATAGTACATTCTTTGACATGTAATGACATAAGTACATAGTAAAGTTAAACTACATGACGATCCAGGACATATGCTCTGGTATTCCGAGGGTAAGTACACAATCTAGAACTCGTAAGGTAAGTCCTCAGCTCAACAATGACATTCTGAGAAAGTACAAGCAATATAATGCTAATTAATAACTAATATGCTTCATAAGGTACAATACATTATTAATAATTGTGGCTGTTTAGTAAACTAACGGCCCTTATATTAACTACTCAGTCCTCCTCTATCATTTTAAAAAACGAACAGAAGAAGATGACAACAAAGCACGATAGTGTGTACATATAAAGTAAGTACAGATGTGCTAATCTATTGTAGAAATATAGGTGTGTTATGACTCTGTAATATATGGAAATATAGGACAGAAGTATTAGTTGGAGTCATGTGGGCATCTAGACAAAATGTCAGCCATCACATTATCCGCACCACGGATAGCTCGTACCGTGAAGTGAAAAAGGTTGAAGAGCTATAGCATATCGAGTGGATCTCGAACTCTTCAAATTCTTAGTCTGAATAGCTGTAAGAGCTTTCTGATCAGTCTCTAGAATGAAATGTGCGCCCAGGAGGAATCTTTGTAGCTTTAGAATTGACCAAACCATCGCTAACAACTCACGGTCTAAAACCGAGTAGTTCCTCTCTGCCGCATTTAGTTTTCTAGAAATGTACATAACAGGATGCAGAGTATTTGCATATTCTTGCATCAGTGCTGCTCCAATCCCAGTGGATGAAGCATCACTCCGAAGAACAAAAGTCCTATCAAGAGTAGGTAATCTTAAGATGGGAGGAGAAGAAAATATATTCTTGATTTGGTCTAGTGAAGATTGGCATTCTTCAGACCAACGGACCAGATTAGGCGAACCTTTCTTCACAATGTTGAGAGAGGTGCCATGATCGAAGATAAATTTGGAATAAATCTCCCATAAAATTGAATTAAACCTAAGAGACTCCTAACTTGTTTCTTCGTTTTAGGAACAGAGATGTTCAGTATTTTGGAAGTATTGTGGTCTTCTGTCTTCAAGAGACCATGACCAACACGATGACCCAGGAAAGAGATTTCACCAAAACCAACAAAAGCTTTAGAAGGTTTTGCTGTCAAATTATTCTCACGTAGAGTGGACAGTAAGTCATATAACCCTAAATAGTGATCTTTCCAGGTATCACTGAAGAGACAGATGTCATCTAAGTATGCGATGACATCCGAACGATGTGACAGAATTCGACGCATCATGCGAACGAAAGTGGCAGGGGCGTTCATGAGACCAAAAGGCATAACATTCCATTGAAATAGACCCCGAGGTGTAGAAAAAGCAGTAAGAGGTTTGGCATGCTCTGCTAAAGGCACTTGCCAATAACCTTTAGACAAGTCAAGTTTAGTGAAGAATCTAGAATTAGAAAGTCTAATCAGTAGATCTTCTAACAAAGGCATCGGTTCAGCGTCGAACTTTGTGACCTGATTCAATTTGCGATAATCAACGCAAATTCGTATGTTCTTATCCTTCTTCCGGACAATAACCATGGAAGAAGAATATGGTGAAGTCGATGGTTCAATTATATTTAATTGAATCATTTCATCCAATTCCTTTTCCACTTGCGACTGAAAGTGTATAGGAATAGGATACGGCCTAACCCTAATTGGATTATTGTCGGTAAGAATTATGTCATGTCCTATGACATCTGTGTGTCCAGGAATGTCAGTGAGAACATCCTGAAATGTTTGTAACATCGACGAGACTTGTCGATGTTCGTCACCAGAAAGATTAGGAGAAACAGAAACGTTTTTCCAAGATTCCGTAGAATGTAATGGAACCACTGGAAGGGGAAGGTTGACATCAGAGAAGGTAGCTTCCTCATCCTGAATGACAGACAGGGATGAATAATGACCGTGAGGTGCAGGAGCATCATCCGTTGCCTGGAAAATAGGCAGCAAATAGTCCGGACGTTCGTGAAATTCCGAAAGCATGTTTATGTGGAAAGTTTTTATGCTTTCCATCAATATCGACCACATAGTCAACATCGGAAATCCGAGAGACTATTGCATACGGACCTTTCCATGCAATAAGAAGTCTATTTTCCCTACTGGGGAGTAGGACGAATGCTTTGTCACCTGGACAAAGTTGTCGTAGACATCTATTCTTGTTAGCAAACTGCCTTGCCTTCTCTTTAGCAATTTCTGATGAAGCAGTTGCTAGCTTACATGCCTCAATGATCTTTTGTCTAAGAGCAATGAAATACTCATATGAGGATTGAGTTTCATCGCTAATATCATCGGCAGTGATGAGATCGTGTAATAAAGACATAGGGCCGCGTGGACGCGCGCCAAAGACAAGTTCGAAGGGAGAAAATCCTGTGTGTTCATTAGGGACTTCTCTATAGGCAAAGAGAGCCGCGGGTAAAACCCTGTCCCAATCTTGAGGATGATCTTCAGTTATCTTACCAAGCAAAGTCTTGAGCGTTCTATTCAGACGCTCAACTAACCCATTAGACATAGGATGGTAGATACTACTGAGAGATCGTTCAATATGTAAGGTAGACATTACCTGTGACATAGTGTCAGATATGAGTTGAGTGCCATGGTCTGACAATATTTCTCTGGGGAACCCCAAGCGAGAAAATATCAACCAAAGAGCATCTGCGATATCTGTAGTAGATATGCTCTTAAGAGGAATAGCCTCTGGCCAACGTGTGCACATATCGACACATGTAAGGATATACTGATGTCCTCTGGCCGACTTGACCTTAAAAGGGCCAATAATATCTATGGCCATTTTCTGAAACGGCCGAATAGGAATGTCAGCAGCCTGGATAGGCGCAGCATGTCGTGGTCCTCTAGATTTGACCTCCTGACATACCTTGCATGATCGGCAGTAAATACGAAATGTCCTTTTTATTATTGACAAAAGGCCAAAAGAAAGCCGCAAGGACTCTCGACTTCGTACGGGCAAAACCCATATGTTCCAGCACATTGCGAGTCATGAGCATGTTGTAATATTTGGACTCTCATGCTCTTGGGAACAAGAATTTGCGAATGTGCCGACGTAGTCGAATCTTGTACCATACGTACAAGTACGCCGTTTCTCATTGCAATCCAAGATTTTTCTATTTGTATCCTGATTCGGATCACCTTTCTTCGCAAGAACGAAGAATTTTTTTAAAGAAGGATCTTCTTCTTGCAATTTTATGAAAGAGTCACGAGTGATTACTAAGTGACTATCTTGGCTATCAACTCCATTATCACTATTCAGTGAAGTTTCGGGTGTTTGTAGAGCTTGTGCTCTTGTAACTACTGCATTTGTAGCTTGCATGTTATTATCTTCCCAAGCAGCAATCTGCTGTGGGGTACACTCCCTAACTCCGTGAATACGACCAATAATAAGGTCCGCAATAGGATTAGGTAAGAGACAAGCATGCACATCTCCAGTAAAGAAAGGAGTGGCAATGCGAATTACAGCAGTAGGATATTTTTCTAGAGTGCCGCCAAATGTGACACATTTAATAACCCTTCCTGTAGCACAAGATGGATCTACAAGCGATTGTCTAACACCAATAGTGGTGCATCCGGAATCGAAAAGTAGTGAGACCGGAGTATCATTAACAAGACCCTTATGTAGAATTAAAGAACCCCTCCCGTCATGCGCCACAGCAGCAGGAAGAGCGGGAAGTGGGTGACCACAACTCAAAGTAGTTATGGTACCCGGTTCGAATAAAGTACTGCATTGGGGGGCATTTGTTTGCTCTTTCAAAGTCAAAAGCAGAACTAGTGACAGCGTCAAAGTTTTTACTATCAACAACATGATTACAGGCTCCCTCAGTTTCCTGTTGTACAGCATTAGCCTGCTGATATCTCTTTTTTTTGTGTTGAGATCTACCCCGACTATTATTACCTCTGAAGTTATCAGAGTTATTATTATCTCTGCAGTTATTATTGTCTCTATTGTAATTGTTATACTGGTTCGAATTCCAGTTTCCACGATTACTATCATGTTCACATTGATGCGAACATCTATTTGTTTGGTTCTGAGGTCTTCGGCAGGAATAACCTCTATTACCATATCCTCTTTTGAAATGCTTATAATTATTAGGGTGATAGTAACGACCACTATCAGGTTGTCTCCAATTCTTCGAAGAAGAATCACCATGAAATTGATTTCCATGATTTTGACAGAAATTACCGCTACTCTTTCTATCAAAATTTTGTTGGAATCTACGAGCAAAGTTTTGACCATACGGAGCTGCCGAAGCAACTGGTAAACCTTCTTTCACCTTAGAGTTACCCATGGTTATGTGTGGGTGCGCAGTTACGTATTGGCAACAGAAATCTTCCATTTCTTTTATTGTTTTAGGTTTACGTTCATGAAGGAAAGCAAGGAAAGACTCATTGACAGACGACATGACTTTGTCTCTAAGTATTAAGTCCATAAGTCCTTCATAAGTTTTTTCCGTCTTAGATAGTTCAACCCATCGTGAGAAAGTAATGCGTATTCTTGCAATAAACTCGGAGAATTCAACTCCATTTTCAGGTAACATGTTTTTAAATTGTAGACGATAGCCGTCTTCGTTAAGCTGATATTTCTTTAACAAAGCGGCCCTGACAACCTCATAATTGCTCTTGTCAGGTTCATCCACCATATTTAATATACTTAGAGCTTTACCTGTCAGTATCCCTGATAACTGATAAACATATTTTGCTTTGTCTATGTTATGAGCTGTACATGCTTGTTCAAATCTGTCCAGATAGAACATTATGTCATCACTGGAAGGACTAAATGTTGGTAACTTAATCTTAAAAGTATCATTATTAGCCTTCCCAGAAGATGAACCCTTGTTTGAATCATTACCATTACTCATGCTCGTCAATTTCAATTTCTCCAACTCTAAAGCTAAGAGTTTTTCTTCATGTTCCATTTTTGCTTTCCTCTCATCAGACTCTCTTTGTAACTTCCTTTCTTCAGCTTGAGCCTGCATTTGAAGTCTTTCATTTTCAGCCTTTATTCAGCTTCTTTTTCAAGTCTTTTATTTTCAGCTTCTTTTTCAAGTCTTTTATTCTCAGCCTCTAGCTGTAGCTTTCTTTCCTCAGCTTCTGATTCCCTTTTTTGTTTTTCCATTTCCATTTGGAATCTCTTTTCATCCACCTGCATCTGCAGTTTCTTTTGTTCAGCTTCCATTGCTTTATCATATCGAGCAGTTGCAAATTCTTCTAACTTATCACCAGTCTTCCCAAGCAATTTACCCTGCTCAATAAAGTGCTCAAATGTAGACATGTTGTCTAACATATGAGTCCAAAACCTGAAATAATTAACTAATTTATTTCAAACCTAAGTGTAACAAGTCTTAATTAAGCACTTGTATATTCACATCACCTTATATTATCCCAGTCTCTGTGGGAAACAAGTCTCCAATCAAAGAACTTGTATATGAAATATCAGCACTCAAATCTTGATCATAAGTGCACTTCTCATTCAATAGTGCACGACACTATTCATCATTCATTTATCATCAGTATAGTAGTAACAGTGCATTAGCATAGCCCATTAACTAATTACTATAACTGTAAACAATGACTATGTAAACACATGCAGAATGTAAACATTGAAAATGTAAACAATACAAACAATGTAAACAATAACAATGTAAACAATAACAAAGATCAGCAACAATACAAAAACTTTCGCAGAAATCAACTAAAAATAAAGCAGAAATTAATGAAATATCACAAAAAATGTGACGATATCTGCGCTATAATTAAACAAAATACATGACACCACAGTGTATAAACAAAAATGTTGTATGAAACTAAATTATAGACAAGAGTAGGCTAACAAATACAAACAAATCACAACAAAACTAAAGAATGTGAAATAATAACGAAAACAATATTAAAACCTGTCATCACAGCTAACATAAATAGCAACAGAAGTCGCTTAGCAAATTCCAGTATCGGAAATTTGCAAACCCTACAGAAAACGCTCACAATAGACGACCTCTATGACGTGGCATAATCTAACGGAGACACCACCCAACCGAGAACCCGCTGAAATATAAACATATAAATATACAAATAACATATAGACATATAACATATAGAATGAGATGATACACAGAAGACTCAGCAGAAGTATAAGGGCACAGTTTACATACAAACAGGCCACTTAACTTAAAGGCTTCCAATCGTCGAACAGCAGAAAAAACGGATGTCAATCAACGTCCTAAAGAGCGAAGCTCCAACGATGATGGCACATCTGAACTGCTTCCACTGCTAACACGATGGTACAAGAGCTTCTGACATACTGTGTGTTGAGTTGTTTCGGCACTTGACCTTCTAATCCAAAAGTAAGTTGATGGAAATCGGTACTTGGCCTTCTTCAGAAAACAACCCGTTTCAACCGGCACTTGACCTTCTCAAAAAACGACAGCACTGGAACCTTGACAGCAGCAACTTGCTTGACTTGCGTAAAAGATAACAGCAGTCCGAGTTATCCGGCAACATGTAACAACGCCGGGTACTGTCAAATTCGTGTTTCCGTCAAAAAAATTGAAATTTTGACTTTTACCGGGCAACGCCGAGTACTTTGAAAATTTTGAAGATGTTGACTGTATTGAAGAATGTTAATTTCTTGAAGGATGCTGATGAATTCTTGTTGAAAATGAAGTGGGTAAGGGACCCCGTGTTTGCTAGTACCAGAATCAAACCAGCTTATGGCCACCAAATGATGCGTGATGCCATATGATGATGGATGGCATCCGCATGTCTGGTTTTGTGTAGTGTGTAGATGTGTTCAGTCAAAACAATGTTCATGCAACAATAACAGGGCAATCCACATAGGACGTCAGTAAACTCACGACGTATAAAGTCAGTGAGTCTTGAAACAGCCGTTGACGTTTTTCTTCATTGTTTATTGTGGACGCCACAGTGACAAAATGGTTACGCAAATGTGTAGGCACATCAAACAGTCATTATCACAGCAACATTCAATACAGCAATAAACGGTAGACAGCATTACAATGATGAGTCAGATGCATGTTATATTTCAAAGTGCTGTAAATGTAGTCAGGTGAACAACTCCATCCTTTTCTATAACAGCCAGGAGATAACCAGATGTATGAGATCAGTTCACTCTCCTTAGTTTGACTTCAGCAAGACAGACACGTCTGCCGAAGTATAAATAATGTCCTCAAGAATATCCTCTAGATAATAAAGGTTTTCTAAACCTAGTTCATTTAACAAAGTAGCAAGTAATGGTCCTTGGTACCTGCATCAACCGATGCAGTACAATGCAGCGACATGTGAGCTGGAAAAGAACATCTCGTGACGACGACTTTCGGAGACAGGCTATGAATCGAAATCGCTCACGACCCAAAATCGATAGAGTTAATGAAAAAGTCAATTTACCTTGCTTTCATGAAATACACAGAAATATCACGCCTCCCGACATGTGGGGAAAACACTAGAGGTATTATCTCGACTAAACGAAATATCCATAAGAGGACTACACATCCCTGACAGAACAAAAATAGCGGAGATCCCCTCTTCAACGAGGCATCTCTTTCGCCATTCCAAATCGCTCACTCCCACTAGTGGTGGGCGGAAACCGATCGACAAACAACAAGACAAGTCATGCGCAGTCCAGCGCAAAAATGACCACAGCTCAAAAGTTAACTGCATTCGATACCAACGCGAGAAGACAAATGCTTACCGAGAAAAGTGACTATAAATTACAAGCAGTTGTTGCCCTTGCGTTATAAAACAGATATTGAAATAAAACGATGTTGCGAGAATTTATCACGCAACACCTAGTCCTCCTTATGTATCATCCGCTCAAGGTTTTTCCATGTCTTCTGTATCAGTTTCTTTTTTTTTAGCATCCACGTCTCTTCTCCGCGTGTTTTTTGGTCTGCTTATACCTCTCCTGCTCTGGGGGTTCCAGAATAAGGACTGCCTGATAATGCTATCAGCAGGTTTCTTCAGTGTGTCCTATCCATTGCCAGTGTCTTCTTCTCATCTCTTGTTTCACTAGTACTTGTCTCGATCTTCTCATCTCTTGTTTCACTGGTACTTGTCTCGATCTTCTCATCTCTTGTTTCACTGGTTCTTGTCTCGATCTTCTCATCTCTTGTTTCACTGGTTCTTGTCTCGATCTTCTCATCTCTTGTTTCACTGGTTCTTGTCTCGATCTTCTCATCTCTTGTTTCACTGGTACTTGTCTCGATCTTCTCATCTCTTGTTTCACTAGTACTTGTCTCGATCTTCTCATCTCTTGTTTCACTGGTACTTGTCTCGATCTTCTCATCTCTTGTTTCACTGGTTCTTGTCTCGATCTTCTCATCTCTTGTTTCACTGGTACTTGTCTCGATCTTCTCATCTCTTGTTTCACTGGTTCTTGTCTCGATCTTCTCATCTCTTGTTTCACTGGTTCTTGTCTCGATCTTCTCATCTCTTGTTTCACTAGTACTTGTCTCGATCTTCTCATCTCTTGTTTCACTGGTACTTGTCTCGATCTTCTCATCTCTTGTTTCACTGGTTCTTGTCTCGATCTTCTCATCTCTTGTTTCACTAGTACTTGTCTCGATCTTCTCATCTCTTGTTTCACTAGTACTTGTCTCGATCTTCTCATCTCTTGATTCACTGGTACTTGTCTCGATCTTCTCATCTCTTGTTTCACTGGTACTTGTCTCGATCTTCTCATCTCTTGTTTCACTGGTACTTGTCTCGATCTTCTCATCTCTTGTTTCACTAGTACTTGTCTCGATCTTCTCATCTCTTGTTTCACTGGTACTTGTCTCGATCTTCTCATCTCTTGTTTCACTGGTACTTGTCTCGATCTTCTCATCAGTTCCGTTTTGGTTGTCTTGCCATACCATTGCAATCCTTCATTTCTATGCAGGCACTACTTTATGAAAATCTGTAACTTCTTGGTTGTTGTATTTATTGTTCTCCATGTTTCAGAACCATACAATAGAATTGACTTGACATTTGAGTTGAAGATTCTTATTTTTGTGTTGGACTTGATTTGTGAACAAAAATAGGGCATTCTTCTACTTCTTCTGCGTTCGTCCACTTCTTCTTCTGCGTTCGTCCTGAAAAGGACGTTGGTAACATTGTGTCGCTGTTTACAACAAAGCTGCGATATTTGCGCCTTTCGGCCCGACACATCTGTTTTCAGCATGGCATTTTTGGGACCGGGTTTGCCTTCCCTCTTCGATCCCTACTCTCTCGGCCAGACTGCAGTGATGCAGCCTGTTTCCAGGACCACCACTTGGAGGTAGAGTAGGTTCTTGGTCAGCTCTGGTTCACTGACGCAAGCAGTCAAGCTATGAGTCGCTGACTGCATTCATCTCGTTTGCTATTGGGCAGTATGTAAGGTGTATCACTTTTGGCGGTGGCATTTCGTCACTTGAATAGCCCTTCATTGACCACAGTAACAAACGAGAGATTAAAGACTGGGTGAACAAAAGATACAGTATATCTTGTCAAGAAAGCCTGCAACAGCTAATGACATGGGGCACTAAAAGAAGTGCTAAAAAATGTACATTTTGAACAAAATAAAATGGAAAAGTAAGCAACAAAAATTAGACATGCAAACAACAGAACTGATAAACAACGATAAAAGCTAAAAGCAGTAGGAAAATCAATCCCATATAAGTGAGTAGACATTTCGGTGGAAGACCAGTATGTCCATTTTATTTTTTTCTGTATGTTTATATGTAATTCTTTATATATACAGAGATTTGATCATGAAAAGAAGCATGAAGGTTTGCATTTGCAGTTATGAATTTCTGAAGCATTCACAATAATGAAGAAGAAGAAAATAAATACATAGTAGTTAATATTTTGATTTATTGTTCCTCTATGTTTTTTTTTGTTTTTGTTTTTTATAATTCCATATTCTACTGGTGCAGTAAAGCATTTTTGTGCATTAGTGGTTTTTGTAGCATTTATTTTACATGGTGGGCATACCAGCCCATGCAGTCTTACCTTATTTGCCTGTTACAACATCAGATGGAGTAGTGGTTCTATTATTTAATCTTCTCCTAACCCCCAGAAACCATTCAGAGTGGAATCACAACTTTTGTAGATTAAATGTAATGACTTTTCTGTGCTTAGTTCCAGATAATGTGTGGACTGTGCAAGAAGATATACCTGAAGACGCTAAGTGTGTGTCCATGGACAATGCAGATGACAAATGGTGGGACACAGTAAACTTGACTAAGCTGATCCTTGCCTCAAACCGGCTGTCTTCCTTAGGAGAGGGTCTGAGAAATCTTTCATTCCTGACGGTGCTGGATGTAAGTTGTGGTCATGTTAAAATGTGTGCTTGTTAGAATTGTGATGATTTTATTTCATAATTCATATCATGTGGAACTGATGACAAGAACCAAACAGGGGCCTGTGCCACTGGAATAAGAGATGAGAAGAAGATGCTGGCAATGGATAGGACAGGCTTCAAGGAAACGTGCTGATAGCATTAAAGGCAGTCCTTGTTCTGGAATTCCTAGGGCATGTGAGGTAGAGCTAGACCATAAAACGTGTGGAGAAAAGAGCTGGAGGCAGAAATGAAAGGAATAAAGAAGACACAGAAAGATCTCAAACAGATAACACACGACAGGGTGACTTGGCATCAATTTGTTGAAGGCCTATGCTCAAACAAATAACACAAGACAGGGTGACTTGGCATCAATTTGTTCAAGGCCTATGCTCAAACAGATAACACAAGACAGGGTGACTTGGCATCAATTTGTTCAAGGCATATGCTTAAACAGATAACACAAGACAGGGTGACTTGGCATCAATTTGTTGAAGGCCTATGCTCAAACAGATAACACAAGACAGGGTGACTTGGCATCAATTTGTTCAAGGCATATGCTTAAACAGATAACACAAGACAGGGTGACTTGGCATCAATTTGTTGAAGGCCTATGCTCAAACAGATAACACAAGACAGGGTGACTTGGCATCAATTTGTTCAAGGCCTATGCTCCTAGGGGAGCTTAAGAGTAATGGATGAATCATATCACTCCTTCTTGTTCCCTTGGAAACATAGGGCTGCAACGTTTGCTTCCCTGACTTAACGCACCACCTGTATAATCCAGGAACAGAGTGTACTCTCCATAGAAAAAAAAAAAAAAAGCGAGTTGCGTGATACTGTGGTTTCCGGTGCGCCTTCTGGCCCAGTATCTATGACTTTAGCACCTGTTCAACGGGAGAGTGGGCTCATCCCTAATCTGTTTATGTTCCCAGTAGTAGACTATTCGCAAGCAGCCTGGGGGGTGTCACTGCTCTGCGCGGACCTTGTTTACCGAGGCGGCGTCCGAGCTCGTATGGTGAAAATATGGTTGTGTTATCTTCAAAATAGCCCTGTCTTTCCCATGGCTTTTCTGCCATCCTGCAACTTTGAGTTAGGGAGTTCTGAGCTCCAGTCTCTTTCCCAGGCATTTTATCCTGGCCTGGCACGCATACAGAGGACCCCACTTCTGGTTCTAAGTTAGCAGTTGGGGATAGGTGGGGTAGCACACTGTGCATTCCCCGTCATCCAGGCGGCTCTCCAACTATGCAGAGCTTGCACAATGCTGTGCTCTGGTTCTGGGCTCTCCCAAGGAATCCTCACGTCCTGCACAGAGCCACTTCCAGATACCCACCACCTGCCAACCCTCCATTGTAGAAATCTCCTGCATGCCGCCATCCAGTCAAGAGCCAGTATTAAGTCTGGTGCCCCAGTGATCCCCCCAAGCTCAGTGTGCAATGCTGGGTTCTCGTCATGCTGCAACACAGGGGGGATTGTGATGCTCAGCCATCTCTCTCAACTCTGCACCGATAAGTGACATCGGGGACTTAACTGTGCCTCAGTACTGGGAGGCCCCGTTTCCGGGTACACCACACACAGCCAATTGAGGCAACGGTCGCCGTGGGCGTAGGAACAGAGTGTGAAATGTAAATATAAGTGTTTACAAGTTTACATATTTGGAATCTTTATTCATTTTCCTATGAATCCATGCTGGTCATTAATTTGTACATTTGATTGTTATGAAATTAATTGCATTCTGTGCAGGCAAGGGAGAAAACCAAAAATACAAAAAAATGCACGTGCGTTATCTTGCTGGAGAAGCTGCAAGTCTGGATAAATTGTGAACGCAGGAGCAACCAGTGCATCCAGAACCTCATCTCGATATGTCACAGCATTAACATTTCCACGGAAGACGTGAAGAGGCAAGCGATGGTGAAAACTGAATCATCCCCAAATGTGAATACTGCCACCTCCAAATCGGTTGACACAGCAATCTGCAAAGCGCTCTCCACACCGTCGCCAAATCCGCAAACGTCCATCAGCAAAGGATATGTTGAATCTGCTCTCGTCTGTGAATAGGACAGCATTCCACTGCAGTCTAGTCCATCTGACATGTTGCTCTGCCCATTGCAGGCGCTGCTGACGATGTCTGTGAGTCAAGTTTGGCCCAACATAAGGTCGTCTTGCAGTAAGGCCTGTATCTCTGAGTCGTCGTATGACTGTCATTCAAGAGACTTGCCCATGTCTACCCACTATTGCTCTTGCTGTTTGACTTGCCGGGAGAGTACGATTCCTTAGGTAACTCAGCACAATATGACGATCTTGCGCAGGGGTAGTAACTCGTGGTTGGCCACTCCGAAGTCTATTCCGGGCACTGCCAGTGGTTCCGTAACGTTCATTGAGACATACAATAGTGCTGTGGTGGCAATTCATCCTTCTGGCAATGGCCCGCGAGCTCATTCCGGTCTCCAACATACCAATGGCTCATTGGCGGTCGTTTTCAGATAGTCGTGGCATTTCAAGCACATGTACTGGGTGTTTTGTCTCAACGGCCTTTTTATACCGAGTATACTGCCACAACGTGTACACATTTTCAGGGTCATAGCTGTTGGGAATCGTGTTGCACGTGTAACTTTCATCGTTTTCATGTAGTCTGTACACAAACCCGTGGGTTGAATCATGCACTTTCCATTCCAGCAGCCATTCGCTCTCTACCTCTTGGCAAACACTGGGAAAATCCATTCCCACACTTTTTTTTTCCAGCTTCTCGGCATCATTATATATAATAGTGGTGCGTTTTTAATGTGCTTCAGTATATATATGTTGTGTATGTATGTGTTCTTACGTGCTTGTGCGTGAGTGTTTTTGTTTGTTGTGAAGTAATTACTGCTCAAATCAAGCATGTACATTATGTAAATCCCAACGAGATGTGGACTCATGCATATTTCTTATCTTGGCAGCAATATAGACAAACTTGAAGGAACAGATAATGATATCATAATAAGAATACCAAAGGGAAGAAGAGCTTTCGTTGCATTCGAATATGTATGGAAATTAAAGAAATCACATCTAACACAAAAATAAGAATCTTCAACTCCAGTGTTAAGTATGCCTATTGTAGGGCTATGATGTGCAGCAAACAGCAAAAACAGCAACCAAAAATTTACAGACTTTCATAAATGGGGTGCTTATATAGAATAGGATTGAAATGGTGTGACAAGATCACCAATGTGGAACTGATGACAAGAACCAGACAAGTGCCTGTGGAATAACGGAGGAGAAGAAGGGGCTGGTGATGGATAGAACACACGTTGAGGAAACCCATTGATAGCATTACAAGGCAGTCCTTATTCTGGAAGCCTCAGATTAAGATAGGTAGAGGGAGACTGGAAAACTTGGAAAAGTAAACTGGAAACAGAAATGACAGGGATGAGGAAGACATGGAAACAGATGGCACAGGACAAGAGAACTTGGCATGAGATTGTTGAAGGCCTATGCTCCTTGGGGAGCTGAAGGGCAGTGAGTGAATGCATGTTACAGCTGGCATATGATGTATGAGGTCATTTGTTGTTTAATACTGTGATGTATTTAGTTCATATGATATCGTCTTTATAATGTTTGTTCACACAAAAACTTTAATCTGTAGGCAGTATAGGTCAGTAACCTTTTTAACTGAACGCCAGAAAACAAAAATGTTCTGAAAATCATTCACATATTCCTTTGCGCTCCCCACGGAGTATGCAGCCACCACTGCACCAAGCTTTCATTGGCTCTTGCAGCAGTGGTTTCCGTGGTGATTTCTTTGACATGATGAGGTTGCCAACCTCATGCACAACCTCATAGAGTTACCATGTATGACATGCCTGAGAGTACAGTAGTCCTATTCTTTTCTTTGCCTCATAAGAACACACCTCCTTCCACACAAGAACTGCATGGGGCCAAGATTTTATCTACAGTAATACACTGTTGTATGTCCTATTGACAGAGTGGTTTGGGCACTGGTCTCTCTTGGCAAAGGTGCCAGGTTTGATTCATGGTATCGACATGCTCTAGTCTACCCAGCTGTAAATGGATACCTGACTTTCCTCCTGAGTTAGGGAAGGAAAAGGCAATGAGGAAGGGAACTGGTCACCCCATCTCTTGATGCTGGACCTAGTATGGTGAAGTCTCTAACACTTTACTCCCCTACTGCAGTATCTGCTATGGGACTACCTTTACATTTATATATATATATATACAAACACGCAGACATTTATAAATGGCTGCTTGCATAGAATTGTGGGATTGAAGTTGTATGAAAGAACACGAATGTGGAACAGAATTTTTTTTGTTTCAGGACTTTTCATTTTGACAGTTAGTAGTAATTTGGATCTGTAATTAATGTAAAGTGTTTGTACTTTACAGCCACAACCAGCTGTCGGAAATTCCTGCTTGTATTGGATGCTTGACCAATCTGCAAACTCTAAATGCTGACCACAATCAACTAACATCTGTCAGTGAAGAAATCTGCAGTTTGAAACAGTTGGAAATTTTGGTAAGACATTGCTTTGATCTTATGGTGTTGTCTGCTAAAATCTTTCTGTCCCAGGCAGTTTATAACAAAGAATGAGAGGCCAGTATTCAGGGCTGATTATTCCACAGGCTCGTGAGGGTAGGCCCGTTTTCAGGTCGATATATTTGAACTAAGTTTTTGTTTCGTTTTTTCCCAATTTTTATATTTTTTTAATCCTCGTTCAGTTTCCTTTACATTTGTGCATAACATTATCATACTTTTGAGAAAGAAAAATGTTTTAAAATACCAACACTTAAACTTTAACACTATATGAAAACTCATTTGTTCATCCCCTGTTAACTCCCCAAGGAACATAGGCCCTGTCAACTCCCCAAGGTGCATAGGCCTTCACTAAACTATGCCAAGTCTTCCTGTCCCATGCAGTCAGCCCAGGGTCACTCCATGTATTCTGCATTCCCATCTGTTTGTGGGGGTGAGTGGGGTGTTGTTTCTAGAGCTTTCTTGAAAACCTAGATGACTGCTCCAACTGAGCAGCTCCTGACATAAGGCTTAACAATTTCCACTGACGTTTCTGAGTGACAAGTCTGGCACACCTTCTGATTTTTGGATATGGGGTCCGGGGTGCGCTTCATCACTGTCCATTCCCCGCCACCATTACGCACACGCTGTAACAGACAGAAGAAAGAAACAGTAGAACACCCACCTCCTGGAATGCCTGGCACTAGCAGACCTGCAGAAGAAATTGCTACCACCAAACCCCTCCATCACCAACACCCTGTATGGAGGGAGATACAATGCAATTGAAAAAGACATGTACCTTTCACTGCCTGGCACAAGGAAAAAAGAGTGAAAACTCGTAACCTAGGGGATTGGAAAAGTCAAGTCTGCATCCCTGTCATACCAATCACCATCTCTGCTCCATACATGTCAACCCCCAGAGATGAAAAACCTGTAAAAAATCCCAAAAAGGTGTACAAATAAAAAAAATAAAAAAACCATATGATAACAATTTTGTTCTTTGAGAAAACAGAAGGGCATTTTTTTCCCCCATGCTTTTGCATAAGTTATTGTTTACTACTTTTTCCTTGTTTGTATTTGATACAATTCTTTATGTTGGATATAATAGGAAACATATATATATATATATATATATATATATATATATATATATATATATATATATATATATATAATTAGGCTAAAAACCTGTACAGAAAGTATGTACAGCTGTACACATGTGAAAACAAAAAAAACCTGTGCAGAATATAGGTAACCTGTACTAGTTGGCATGTGCGCTGCTCTCCACGTGCTCCACATATGAAAACTCAAAGCGACAGAAAATTTCTTGCATCAGACGTGAGGAAAACCACTTCATCCTTTAATAGTTGTCTTTCTCAGGCTCCAAAATGTTCGCCAATTTTTTTCTCCAGGAGATAATTTTAAACAGTCAGTAAATATACATATCTCATCATCATTATCATTTTCCTTTGGGCTTCTTATGGAGCCACCACAGTAGCTGATCCCCCAGGAAACCTGCACAACGCAGTCACATGCTGTCGCAGCACTGCTTTCTGTGGCAATTAGCTTTACATGTTGAGGTTGCCAGACCCCATAAAAAACCTCATATTAGTCGCCTTGTACTACATGCCTGTTGGCACAATATCCTGTTCTTTCTTTGTTTCTTCGGTGACCCATGGAACTGCACAGGACTCTGGCATGAATATACCAGAAAATTATTATTTCACTTTGAAGGACAGCTGGTCAATGTCAAGACAATTACATGTATGCTTTTTGTCCATCCTCCAGAACTTGTCCAACAATCAGATTGAGGCCTTACCCAGATACATCAGCTTTTTGTCTCAGCTCAAAAATTTGAATGTTTCCTGTAACAAGCTCACTCATCTGCCTCCCGATATAGGAGCTCTCAGCAGTAAGCTCAATGTCTGGTTTGCATGTTTGATTACTGTTTACAGATTGTCCTCGACTTACGATGTATGTGACTTATGACTCCTTGAACTTACGTCGGTCATCCTAGAAGTACTGTGCATACCCCATTTTCATTATTTATTACAATACAGATCTGTGCAGTACACCAATTACCCAAAGTCTAGGTGGAACGGAGCGCCTCGTGAATATGAGGCAACATTTTTTATTTTTAAATTACTGTCATTTTATTTTATAATGTGTGTGTTGTATTACTTCACTATAAACAAAGAGTACAATTTGTTTAAATACATAACAAAACAGACATATATATTTTAGCATTCAAACATGTTACCTGTGTCTAACCAAACATTTTTCGACCAATTTGAAAAATTATAATAAATCAAAAAAAACATTTTTTTATTTTAGTTTATTTTATGGACTTTATTTATGTTACTTGTTATAAGGCAACAACATCCTGAAAATATAATGAAATGTGTCCATTTTTAGCAATGTTTATTTTTTTTTTTTTTTAGCTTAAATGTGAGAGCATTGGTTTGTGATATGGATTTGCGCCTTTTGACCGACACATCTGACTTCAGCACGACATTTTTTGGGACCAGGTTAGCCTTCCCTCTTCGATCCCTACTCACTCAGCCAGACTACAGTGATGCAGCCTGTTTCCGTGTCTAGGTTCAACGGAACACGCCTCGCCAAAACAGAACAAAATTTTATTTTTATAAAAGAAATTTTCTTGTTGAAAATTTTACTTGTTAACATATCCTAATGTTTCATATAGTATATAGTGATTTTCGACTTACGACTACTTAGACTTACGACTACTTCCATTTACAACCACTTTGACTTATGACCTCTTTGGCTTACAATGGAAACCTGTCTTAAGCCGAGGACTACCTGTACTTTCGTTGTTTAATTAGTTTTTTTAACTCATTATGTAACAGAGTTCATCCAATTGGCAGAATGGTTAGAGCGCTTGCCTCTTGCAGCAAAGGTTACATGATTTAATCCAAGTAGCATCATGCTCCAGTCTACCCAAGTCTAAATGGGTACCTAACTCTGCTCAAGAGTAGGAGAAAACAAAGGCAGCAAGGAAAGGAATTAGTCACCACGCCTCATTAAGCTGGACCTAGTAGAGCACTACCGCTACCATTACTACGAATCTCTCTCATAAACTGCACACCTGGTTCAACCTGCATATGGGTCATAATTTGGTGATATGATGTCTTTTATGTTTAACAGTATATTCTGTTTATTGTTCTTCTTTGTTGTTTATGCTACACAGCATATTTAGCCATTTTTTAACTGGCTTTTTTTAACTGGTTTTTTTTTTTTTTAACCGGTTGTTTTTTTAACTAGTTTCTCTTTTATATACCGGTTTTTTTTTAAATTTATTTTTTGGTTACAGAACAGTGTTTTTTTTTTTTTTCAGTGACTATACTGTATTTTGTCCCGAATATTTCCCGAACCTCCAATTGGCAGAGTGCTTCAAGTGCTGTCCTCTTGTTGCAAAGATACTGGGTTTGAAACATGGTGTTGTCATGCTCCAGTCTACCCAGCTGTAAATGGGTACCTAACTCTGCTCTTGACTTATAGTAGGCAAAGGCTGGGAGGAAGGGAACTGGTTACCCCTCCTCTCCAAGATGAACCTAGCATTGGGAAGTCTCTAACAATTCACTCCCCTATGGCAGTATACGTTATGGGACAACCTTCACCTTGTAGTTCCCGAGGTCTCTGAGGAAACAAAGAAGTAATAGAATTACTACTCCCTCGGGCGTGTCGCAAGACATGACTAATAAGAGGTTGTGTATGAGGCTGGCAACCTCATCATGTAAAACACATTACTATAGCAATCAATGCTGCAAGAGCACTTGTAGGCTTTGGTGTAGGCTTCTGGCGAGGGGACCGTCTGCACTGGTGGCAGCATGCTCTGTAATGGTCATAGAGGGGAAACGATGTTGGCGAAAGGATGTTCTATATATGGGATGTCCATTTCAACCCTCTTTAAGACCTCTCTTTACAGTGTTTACCGGCATTTTCTTGTGCTTGTATCATAGAAGTAGCTAGCTAGAATATCAGCTTTTTGCTTATCAACCTTTGCTCCTTCAGGTATTTTTGGAGTTGGTATTATAACTTTATTTCTTTTTCCTATTATTGCTTTTAATTTTTCCTTTAAGTCTGTATTGCAGTGGTTGTGTGGAGTATGGGTTCGACAGAAAGTTTTCTTTAGGCTTCCTTTTCCTGAATATTTTTAAATATTTGTTTCACTTCTTATTCTTGTATGTTTTTTTTCAGTGTGTTCCTCTGTTCTATTTTGTCTATACTTTGCCATGCTTGCTTTCTGTCTATCATTACAGCTCAGTCTTCAGTTACATCTAATGAGTTTTGCGTGTTTCAATTTTGTTGAATTATCGACTTGTCTGTATAAAGTATATTAACTCTTAGTATACGAGCGGCCTTTTAGAAAGGCCGATGATCGATCTGCACTAAATAATTTATTTATAAAGATAACATAAAGTGTTATATATCAAAATCTGAAGAAATGAAACCCCTATATCATGCACGTAACTAAATTGTTCAGTGGTTTTAAACATGCATTCACCTATACATTTTCGCTATTGACGGGGATCGATCATCGGCCTTTCTAAAAGGCCGCTCGTATACTAAGAGTTAAGGCCTGACAGAGGTTTATATTTTTTGTATTATGTTTATCCCTTAAACATTTTTAAAAATACCTGAAATATTATTTTCACATTTTTTAATTTTTTAGTGCAAGTGTTAATATTTAACATTTTTTTTTTTTACATTTTTTAGTGCACTCTATCTTCTTCTTCGATCCTTAACCACTGACCGTCAAAGCAGTCAGTGGCCATCACGCCTAGTGGCGTCTTGTAGGGCAACAACAAATTGACTCCACCCTGCACGGTCGGCGGCCATCCTTCGTACAGTGCCCCAACCCTGGTTCACCCTTTGCATACCAGCCTCCACAGTTCTCCGCCAAGTTGTTTTTGGTCGGCCTCTCTTTCGCTTTCCCTCAGGGGTCCAAAGCACAGCTGCTCCCGCGATGGCACCGGGGTCTCTTCTGAGGACATGACCAACCCAGCTCCAGCGTCCGCCAGCCATGACGGCATGCATGTCCCCCCGCCCGCTACGAGCAAGCAGACCCCGGCCGGCGATGGCATCCGGCCAAAAGACCCGGTGAATTCCTCCCAGGCATGCCGTGTGAAGAGAGGACAATCCCGACACCTCCCTCTCTGCGACTCTCCAGCACCCCACACCACAGAGAAGCACAGAAAGCACGCAACTCCGGTATAATCCCAATTCTGTGCCTGTGCTGCACCGGGAGGACCCCCAAACGCCATCTAGGCCAAAGAAGGCTGCTCTTGCCCCACTCACTCCGACGCCGATGTCCCCGCCTGCCCCACCGTCCTGTGCCACCATGCCTCCCAGGCATGTGAAGGTATCCGTCTGCACCAGCCGCCGACTCCCCACTGACATGGGCCCAGGGCCGCTCACACCGAGCGTCACGACCCCAGACCTCTTTAAACTGATGCTCAAGCCCACCCGCTGGCCAAATTCACTAAGTCCATCCGTTCCCTCCTGGACGCGTTGACGCGAATGCGCCAGCAGTGCAACGTCATCTGCACACCCCAGATCCTCCAACGTTGAAAACGCAGTCCATCCCACTCCTCCCGGACCGCCCTCCCCCGCCCGGCGCACCACCCAGTCCATGACTGTCAAAAATAGAGTGGTCGACAAGGGGCATCCCTGCCACACCCCCGCTCCCACCTCGAAGGCCAGGCCGCTCCGCCCAACACCACACGCAAAGTTGGCACAGAGGCTTTCCATGACTGACACCACGCAGCCTGGAACTCCACAAGCCCTCAGCACTTTCCACAAACTGTCCCCATGCACGCCGTCAAAAGCCCCCCCCCCCCCCCCCCCCCCCCCCCCCAAACCAACAAAATTTATGCAAAGCTGTCCCTGCCACTCCGAGCACCGCTCTACAATGCTCCCGAGAGTGAACATATGGTCCACACATCCTCCGCTCTCTCCAAATCCCGCCCGCCCCTTCCTCAGCCTGTAGTCTACTGCCCCTGAAACTCTCTGTACAACCATCCTGCCCAGTACCTCGCTGGGAACTGAGAGAAGAGCAACCCCTCTCCAATCACTGCAGTCCGCAAGATCTCCCCCCCCCCCCCCCCCCCCCCCCCCCCCCCCCCCCCCCCCCCCCGGGCAATCCGACAACTATTCCCCCGCTCCACTCTGACGGTGCCGCCCCCGCCCTCCACACCTGTGCAAACAGTGGCCCCAATAGCTCCGCCGCTAGCCCAGGGTCTGTCCCAAACAGCTCTGCATTTGAGTTATCATGGCCCGGAGCTTTACCGTTCCCCAACCCCCCGATTGCCGCGATGACCTCCTCCCTTCGCAGAATGTCTGTACCCACATCCAGATCGCCCTCAGCCCCAGGAACATCCAATTGTGTCTCCGGTATTTCCCCGCCCAGAGCCTCTCCGAAGTGCTCTGTCTACCCCGCCTCCCGTCCCCCGGCTGTCCTGACGAGACCTCCCCGCCCATCTCTCACCAATGCAACACTGTTTGCACCCCGTTTTCCGCCGACGAATTTAGCCACCTTGTACACTGTGCCCTGCCCATCTCCCAGCGCTGCCCCCCCCCGCCTGTCCCGCAAGATCGCCCAGGAAACTCCCCCCGTTGGCTCGGGCCTGGCGCCCAACTTCCCCATCCAGCCGACTGCACTGCTCGCTACATAGTTGCTCCAACCTGGGGGACCCCGCCTCTGTCCTCCCTCCTTTCACCTCCCTTCTCATCTTTATGGTGTCCAGTGCCTCCGGTGCCATCCAGTCCCGCCCCCTCCCCCCCCCCCGGAATCCCAAGCATGACCCGCCACCTTCCCCACACATTGCCGAAATGGTGTTGAAACTCTGGTCCACATTATCAGTCAATGTCCTCTCCCGGCCCTTGGCAAACCGACATCGTCTCTCAATATCGGCCGCAAAAGCCCCTCTGGCAAGGGGGTCCTTCAACCCGCTGATGTCAAACCTCTTCCGTGCAGCCACAGCCGGCCCAGCCCCTCCCAGTTTCACCCCCAGCCTTGCCACCCCCAAATGGTGATCGCCCCCCACCCCCGCCCCCCCCCCCCCCCCCCCACCTTCACATCCCGCAACGCATGTCTCCATCTACCGCCAACCACGACGCGGCCCATCCGGCCTCCGCCCCGACCACCCGGCGACTCCCATGTTAACCCGCGAATTTCCCCATGTGGGAAAAGCGTTCCTCCAACGACCAGGCCGTCAACGCTACAGAAACTCACTAGCCTATCCTCACCCTCGTCCGCTATTCCGCCGCCGCACCTCCCCATCGCTCCCTCATTATATGTACCGTGTGTACCAACTTTTGCACCGAGGTCTCCCACTACTATAACAAGATCACACCCAGGTGTGTCCTCCATTTCCCCCCGCAGTTGCCGACAGAATTCACCCCCGACCTCCCCATCGCTATCACCCGCTGGTGCGCAGCATTGTACCACTGTAGCGTTGGCGAATCCCCCTCTCAATCTCAATCGTATCAGTCCGCTGTCGATGGGCCCCCACTCCAGCAATGTCCTTTCCATCCCTTTCTGCAGAACAATGGCCACGCCCTCACTGTGTCCACCCCCTCCCCCAGAGCAAAGCACCGCCTCCCCTGCCGCTGCCTCAACCCCTCCTGCCCCTGTCCATCCGCTCCCGCCCATCCCCAGGACGTGCAACCCACAGCCTTCCACCTCCGCCGTGACCTGTCCCAGCCCACCCGTCTCGCACACCGCCCCGACACTCCAAAATCCCATTCCTGCATCCTGCTCTGCGGTCAGGACATCCGCCCTCACGCCAGTGGCTCCCTCCCGGCCCCCACCACCGACAGCCACACGAGCCACAGACTCCGAACGTCCACCCCGCAGCAAAGCCTGTTCATTTGATGTTGTTTCCGTAACTTCATTATTTTTTTTACATAGACAGGGGTGTCAGCCCTATGCCAAAACCCCCAACCCGGAGGACCAGGGTACCAGCTTTTGTCTGACCCCTACCCACACAGACCAGTCCAGCTTGGTTGAACCTACCAGGAGTAAAACTCCCACTGGCATAGCTCTGGGGATCGTCAGGGTACGCAAGCTGCCATACCGCTACAAGGTATAGGTACCATTGATGGCAGAGTGCACTCTATAGCAAGTCTTAATATTTAACAAATTTTTTTTACATTTTGTAGTGCAGTCTGTAGCAAGTATTAATATTTAAAAATAAATTTTTCCCCATTTTTTAGTGCAGTCTATAGCAAGTCTTATAGACTGCACTAAACAAAAATAATGGAAAAATTAAAAAAAAAAGCAAGTCTTCAACCTGGTCATTGGAGAAACACTTTTTCCACACAAAAACATGCACAGGTTAACGTTGGAATCACCAAACGAACGGGACAGAAACCAGATAGATCACATAATGATCAATGGCAGATGGAGACATGCATTACAAGATGTGAAAGTAAGAAGAGGTGCAGATGTGGGAAGTGATCATCACCTAGTAGTAGCAAGACTGAAGGTGAAACTCAGAGCTGCTCGACCAGTTGCAGTCAAGCAGAAAAGGTACATCACGAAACTTAAGGAGCACCCTCACCAGAAAAGCTTTCGTAGTCGAAGTAAAGAGACGAAATCAGATTATCAAAAGCCAGGAAAGAACAGAGACCGATGATGTCAACCAGAAATTCAACACCATCTCAACAATATACAAGGAAAGCAGCAAGTCATGCTTGGGATTCCAGGAAAGAAAGAGCCAAGACTGGATAACACCAGAAACGCTAAACACCATAGCGAAGAGAAAGGAAATGAAAAGAAAGAAAACAGAAGCTAAGTCTCCAAGGTTAAAGGCAATATATAGTAAACAGTACAGTCAGCTGGACAAGGAAGCAAAACGTCAAACCCGTGCTAACAAAAGGACATTTCTGGATGACCTTGCAAGACAGACAGAAGAGGCAGCACTGAGAAATGAACAAAGCACAGTTTATAAAATAACTAAACTATCAGTGGAAAATGAGGTGCAAACAACATAACATTAGTAAGAGACAAGCAAGGAAATCTCATCACCACAGCACAGGGGCAGGAAACAAGATGGGCAGAGCACTTCAGAGAAACACTGAATAAGGAACCACCAGAGACTCAGCTGAATGTTCTTGAGGCTGAAAGTGACTTAGACGTAAATACAGACATTCCACGAAAAGAAGAAATCATCACAGCTATCAAAGGGTTAAAAAATGTAAAAGCGCCTAGACACAACAATCTAAATGCTGAGTTATTCAAGGCAGACCCTGAACTAGCAGCAGAACTATTAGAACCACTATTTTCCCAAGTCTGGGAAACTGAGACAACACCAACAGAGTGGAGTAAAGGAATAATTGTCAAATTGCCCAAGAAGGGCGAACTTGAAGGCTGCAACAACTGGAGAGGAATTACTCTCCTCTCAGTTCCCAGCAAAATACTAGGCAGGATAATCATCCAGAGAATTTCAAAGGCAGTTGACCATAAACTGAGGAAAGAACAAGCGGGTTTTATAAAGAACAAGATGTGCAGATCATATATTCAACCTCAGGAACATTATAGAGCAGTGCTCAGAATGGCAGAGACAGTACATTAACTTCGTTGATTTTGAAAAGGCTTTCGACAGCATACACAGGGACAGCCTATGGAAAATACTGAGGGCTTATGGAATTCCCAGCTGTATTGTTTCCATCTTAAAAAGCCTCTATTCTAACTTTACATGCAGTGTTGGATTGAGAAATGTAACTTTTGAAGTGAAAACAGGAGCACGACAGGGATGCCCCTTATCAACAACATTATTTTTAACAGCCATAGATTGGGTGATGCGCCAGACAACAGAGGGCTGTACAAGAGGAATTAGATGGACAACGTTTTCTACACTGGAAGACCTGGAATATGCAGATGACACTGCACTACTCGCGCATTCACATCAACACATCCAAGAAAAAACCGATAGACTGAATAAGTATGGCCAGCAGGTTGGCCCGAACATCAGTCTGAAGAAGACAGAGGTCATGACACTAAATGTGGTTAATCCTGAGCCAATAACAGTAAGGAACCAGAAGTTAGAACAGACAGACACATTTATTTACCTAGGATGCATAGTAACACCTGATGGCGGAACAAGCAAGGACATTAACAACAGAATGAATAAAGTGAGAACAGCCTTTGCTAGTCTCAACAACATTTGGAAGTCTTCCCAGTACAGCACAAACACCAAACTACGACTGTATGAGAGCTGTGTACTTTCTGTGCTTCTCTATGGTGCGGAATGCTGGAGAGTAACAGAGAAGGAAATGTCGAAACTGTCCTCCTTCCACACAATCTGCCTAAGGAAAATTCTCTGAATCTTTTGGCCAAACACCATCAGCAACCAAGAACTACTTATTCGGAGTAACCAGGAGGACATGCACACCATCATAGCTGGCAGACGCTGGAGTTGGGTTGGCCACGTCCTCAGAAGGGACCCTGATACCATCACAAGAACAGCTATGCTATGGACCCCCGATGGAAAACGAAAGAGAGGCCGACCAAAAACAACTTGGCAGAGAACTGTGGAAGCCGAGATGTAAAGAATGAACCAGAGTTGGTGCACTGTACGAAAGATGGCCGCCGACCGAGCAAAGTGGAATCAGTTTGCTGCTGCCCAACAAGGCGCCACCAGGCGTGATGGCCACTGACTGCTTTGACGGTTGGCGGTTATGGATCAAAGAAGAAGAAGATAGCAAGTCTTAATATTTAACATTTTTATTTTACATTTTTTAGTGCAGTCTACAGCAAATCTTAATATTTAACATTTTTTTTTTACATTTTTTAGTGCACTCTATAGCAAATCTTAATATTTAACATTAATTTTTTTTACATTTTTTAGTCCACTCTATATCAAATCTTAATATTTAACATTTTTTTTTACATTTTTTAGTGCTCAGATTCATCTGTATTTCATAAGTAAATATGATCACTGTTCAGCAGGGTATATGTAGCTCATATGTCAATGCTGGTGCACTAAACACCTTGTTACATGCAGGTCTTCGTGTGTTTGATGCCACTCACAACCAGCTGGTGAATATCCCAGATGAGTTTGGAAACCTGTTCAAACTAGAGCAGCTACATCTGCGACACAACCAGCTTCATTACTTGCCTATACTGCGTCATTGTACAAACTTGAAGGTATAACCAGTAGGAAAACTAAAACTTTGAATAATAGAAGAAATGTAAGTTGTACAAACTTGAAGGTATAACCAGTAGGAAAACTAAAACTTTGTATAACAGAAGAAATGTAAAAGTTAGTAACACTTCAGAACATATTTAGCTTTAAGGCATACATGCCCCTTTCATATTTTTCTTTTGTCTGTGATTAAAGAGAAGCGTCCGATTTGCAGAATGGTTAGAGCTTACCTCTCACAGCAGAATTACTGGGTTCAAAACCAGATAGTGTCATGAACCAGTCTACCCAGCTGTAAATGGGTACCTGACTCTGCTCTTGCTTACGGGAAGGCAAAGCCAGCAGGAAAGGGAACTGGTCGCCCCCACTTTGTAAAGTTAGACCTAGTATAGTGTAGTCTCTAACACTTCACTTCCCTATGGTAGTATCCACTGTACTTTTTTTCTGACATGGTTCAAGAGAAAGTCAAAAGCCATTTAAAAAAATTAAATTTGATAGATTAATATTGACTACATTTTGTAATCGCAGGTTGGGTTGTCTCAGGGACTTTGTTTAAGGTAAACGTTAAGGATCCCGTTACACGCCCATTGAGGCATATTTGGAATATGGTGTTAGGCCCATATTTTTTTTTACCATCGGCACACAAGGGGTAGTTGGTCAACATCACGCTGGCCACCTTAACCTTCCCAGAAGTTGCTTTGGTACCCAATTCTTGAGGCTGGGTAGACCCCGGAGCCTTATGCGGTCTAAAAAAAATCACACCTCAACTGGCGATCGAGCCATGACCGGTGAGCTAGGAAGCCAGTGCCATTAATCAGGGACTTGGTATAACAAATTAATTTCTGGGTGCTAGATGGCAGAGTTACTAATCACAGCTCTTTTACTGTGGTGAATATAAGTGAATTAGTACTGCTGTGAACTGATAATGAGGGTCAAATGGTTTTTCCTGAAAAGTTTTGCATCACTATTATATTGTCCCATTGTAAAATTGACGTAAAATCCATTGAAGCCCTTCATGGGGTGATGCACATTTGTCACCTGGGCTGGATTGGGTTGTTTGCATTCATTGGGCGTGTACTGCCTTCTTTCCTAGCTGTTTACTTTGTATTCTGTCTTGTTTTTCACATGTGCTGATGTATTTAAATTTGAAGTTGGGAGACAAAAAATACATTTATGTGATGACTTGTTAATTAGAAAACTGATTTACAGATCTCTAAATTATAAAAAAAATTCCTTCATCAGTTCCTAACAACATGAGTCACACTACCACTGCTCGTTATTTCAGCTGTGTGTGTGTTGTGGCTGGCGTATGCATTTCTAGAAATAAGTATCATCATTACCCATCAATTCCATAGGGAGTAAACACCTTCAACTAATTTGTGCTGAGCTTTTCTGTCCTGTGCTGTCCATGTCTTGTTTTTCCATGTCTTGTTTGTCACAATTTCTCTACTCCATGTGTTTTCAGTATCCCTATACCTTTTTGCTTTGAGGATTCCAGAACAATGACTACCTTGTAATGCTACCAGCAGGTTTCCTCCATGTATGTTTATCTCACATCAGCATCTTCTTCTCATCATCTGTTCCACTGACACTTGTCTGGTTCTTGTCATCAGTTCCACATTAGTGATCATGCCATCAGTTTCACATTAGTGATCTTGTCATCAGTTCCACATTAGTGATCTTGTCATCAGTTCCACATTAGTGATCTTGTCATCAGTTCCACATTAGTGATCTTGTCATCAGGTCCAAGGTCCTGGAGCAGGTCGACCACTTTAAATATCTCGGAGCTATTATAGACCGAAAGGGAGGCATCAAAGAAGAGTTGGCCACTCGAAAAGCAGCGGCTGGGAGACTTTTTCAGGCCATAAATCGTGGATTCCTCAGCAAGAAAGAGGTTGGTAAGAAAACGAAGATGGCTGTATACCGCTCCACCTATGTCCCAGTCTTGACATATGGATGCGAGTCGTGGGCAATGACTACAACCCACAAAAGCCAGATCCAAACCTCAGAAATGAGGTATCTGAGGAAAGTGGTTGAAGTAACAAGAAGAGACATGGTCCGCAACCAGACGATCCATCAAGGCCTAAAATCCCATCCACTGCAGACCCAAATAGAACAGTCCCAACTAAGATGGTTTGGCCATGTCTGCAGAATGGGAGAAGATCGGCTACCACGACAAGCATGGGAAACAAAGAGCCAGGGATCCAGACCTCCAGGACGACCCAGAGTCCGCTGGGAGGACAACATTAGACAATCTTTGAAGGACCGAGGACTAGAATGGAACCAGGCCAGGAAGAAGACAGCTGATAGAATGGTCTGGCGCTCTCTCTTCCAAACCTCTACACCTCACGGTAGAAGGGGAACGACTAAGTAAGTCATCAGGTCCACATTAGTGATCTTGTCATCAGTTCCACATTAGTGATCTTGTCATCAGGTCCTTATTAGTGATCTTGTCATCAGGTCCACATTAGTGATCTTGTCATACCATGTCAGTCCTCCCATTCTGTGCAAGCAACTATTAATGAAAGTTCGAAACAAGTTTCATGTCACATAAACATTCACTTATGTGTGCAAACTTCTGCTAGGAAATATTGGTAGGAAATAACAATATCCGAGGGGTGACAGCAGAGCACCTTCAACACATGGGCTCCCTAACCTGTCTGGACATTCGGGACAACAAACTACAGAAACTGCCTGATGAGATCACACTGCTTCAGAAGCTTGAGAGATTGGATCTGACCAACAATGACATCAGCACGTAAGCTAAACTTCCTTGATTTTTTTTTTTAGGATCATAGCGAAGGATGTTCCAGCTAAGAGGGCTGAACAATTCTGTCAGTATCCAGTCAGTACACTCATCAGTATACCCATCAGTCATAACAGTTGTCAGTCATCTGGTCAGTACATATATCAGTTAATCATGTTAGTACACATGTCAGTAATCCAGTCAGTACACTTGTAAGTCATCCAGTCAGTACACTAGTCAATCTTCCAGTTAGTACATTTGTGAGTGATCCAGTCAGTACACTTGTCAATCATCAATCAGTACATTTGTCAGTCACCCATTCTGTATACTCACAAGTCAATATACTTATGTGTCATCCAGTCAGTACAGTCATCCAGTCAGTACACATGTCAATTATCCAGTCAGTACACTTGTCAGTCATCCAGTCAGTATACACATACCAGTCAGTACACTACCAGTCCTCCATTCAGTACACTTGTCAGTCTTAACAGTCAATACACTTGTTAGTCATCCAGTCAATACACTTGTTAGTCACTCAGTCAGTACACTTGTCAGCCATCCATTCAGTACATGTATAAATAATTCAGTCAGTAAACTTGTCAGCCATCCAGTCAGCACACTTGTCAGTCACCCAGCCAGCACACTTTTTAGTCACCCAGTTAGTACACTCGTCAGTCACCCAGTCAGTACACTTATCAGTCAATACATGTCTCAGTCAGTACACTTGTCATTCATTACACTTATCAGTCATCCAGTTGGTACATGTATCAGTCAGTACACTTGTCAGTTATTCAGTCAGTACACATCAATCATCCAGTCAATACATATATGAATCAGTCAGTACAACTGTCAGTTACCCAGTCAGTACACAACCAGTCATTCAGTCAGTACACTACCAGTCATCCAGTCAAAACACTTGTCATTCATCCAGTCAGTACACAACCAGTCATCCAGTCAAAACACTTGTCATTCATCCATTCAGTACAATTATCAGTCAGTACATATGTCAGTCATCCAGTCAGAACACTTGTCAGTCATCCAGTCAGTACACTTGTCAGTCATCCAGTCAGTACACTACCGGTCATCCAGTCAGTACACTAGCCAGTCAGTATACCTGCCAGTCATCCAGTCAGCACACTAGACAGTCATTCGGTCAGCACATTGCCAGTCATCCAGTCAGCAAACTAGCCGGTCATCCAGGCAGCACACTAGCCAGTCATCCAGGCAGCACACTAGCCAGTAATCCAGTCAGCACACTAGCCAGTAATCCAGTCAGCACACTAGCCAGTCAGCACATTGCCAGTTATCCAGTCAGCACACTGGCCAGTCATCCAGTCAGCACATTGCCAGTCATCCAGTCAGCACACTAGCCAGTTATCCAGTTAGCACACTAGCCAGTCAGCACAATACCAGTCATCCAGTCGATACACTTGCCAGTCATCCAGTCAGCACACTAGCCAGTTATCCAGTTAGCACACTAGCCAGTCAGCACAATGCCAGTCAGTACACTTGCTAGTCATCCAGGCAGCATACTTGCTAGTCATCCAGGCAGCACACAATCCAGTCAGCACACTAGCCAGTCATTCAGTCAGCACAATGCCAGTCATCCAGTCAGTACACTTGCCAGTCATCCAGGCAGCACACTTGCCAGTCATCCAGGCAGCACACTAGGCAGTCATCCAGTCAGCACACTAGCCAGTCATCCAGGCAGCACACTAGCCAGTCATCCAGTCATCACATTGCCAGTCATCCAGTCAGCACACTTGTCAGTCATCCATTAAGTACACTTTCCAGTCACCCATAAGTACACTATCCAGTCAGTACACTTGTCAGTCATCAGTCAGTACACTTGTCAGTCATCCAATCAGCACATTGCCAGTCATCCAATCAGTACACTTTCTCCCTTAAGGGGGTTGACATAAGCCAGTGACTACACTAAACTTCATTGGTAGTTGATGCTAAAATAAATCGTGTCTTACTGATTACAACAAAGATCAAATAGCACTGCTGCTCCCTGAGATATGTCATCAAAGGCAACACATATGAGGGTGTGTATGGAGATGGCAACCTCATTATGCAAAACTGATTGCCATAGAAACCATAATGCAAGAGGATCTGCTTTGACATAGGCTTCCTCATGTAGGCCATCTACAGTGGTGGTTCCATGCTTCATATGGAACACACACAAAAATGGGATGATGATAGTTTATGTTACCGTTACTTGTTATATCACCCGTGTGTTACCGGGGCCCGAAAGGGGAGCAAAGAATAGTAACACTGTCCCCTACCAAGCATGTCGTAAAAAGCGACTAAGGAGGGTTGGGCATGGGGCCGGTTACACCATCCTGTAAAAAATTTAAACCACAAAAAACTTCAACAAATATGGACAAGTCAAATAAAGAAAATAAAACACAGCCATCGAAGACAGGGGAAGGTCCTCTCGCGGGGAGGCGTATGATGCAACACAGAGAAAGCCGAAAGGAGTCTGTGTTGCTGACTAACCTTCTTTCTTCTAGGAGAACTTCCAGATTTGGCACCTGGAATGTTCGGACATTAAACGAACAAGGGAAAGTGGCGCAAGTAGCAGCAGAAATGAGGGAATACAAAATCGAGGTTCTGGGAATGTGTGAAACAAAGTGGAAGGGGGTAGACAGGAAGAAACTCATCACAGGTGAATTGGTGCTGTCCTCAGGACATGAAGACGAAAGTTCACACCACAGTGAAGGGGTAGCTCTTATGTTATCTAAAGAAGCACAGGAAGCACTAATTGAATGGGAAGCTGTTGGACCCAGAATAATAACAGCTTCTTTCAAAACAGCTAAAAAGAAAATTCATGTAAATGTCATCCAATGTTATGCACCAACTAATGACAAAGAAGAGTCTGTGAAAGAAGCATTTTATACTAAACTACAGGAAATTATGGATAAAGTAAAAAGAAGAGACATCACAATTTTGATGGGTGACATGAATGCAAAGATAGGTACAGCCAACACTGGATTCGAAGAAGTCATGGGAAAACATGGGCTAGGAGTAATGAATGAAAATGGAGAGCTATTCGCAAACTTCTGTGCTTCATATCAACTGGCTATAGGAGGAAGCATGTTTCCACATAAGAGAATACACAAGGCAACATGGATATCACCAGACCATAGAACAGAAAATCAGATAGATCATATATGCATAAACAAGAAGTTTAGATCATCATTGCAGGATGTAAAGGTATATAGAGGAGCAGATGTGGCATCAGATCACCATCTTCTGATAGCCAAAGTAAAAATGAAACTCAAGAGATATGCAACAATGCAAAATTATAGACAACAGTTTAATGTAGGACAGCTAAGAAATCAAGAAACAAGAGACAAATTTGCGGTCACATTATCCAACAAATTCCAAGTGCTCCAACAGCTGGAAGATGTAGAGAATACAGAAGACTATTGGCAGCAGGTCAAAACAGTATGGAAGGAGACATGTGAAGAAATACTGGGGAAAAGGGAAAGACAACAAAAAGCATGGATAACAACAGAAACCATCAATAAGATAAAAGACAGAAAAAACAAGAAAGCAGAGTTAAACACAAGCAAAACTAGAAGCTCCAAAGCCAAGGCTCAAGAAGTGTACACAGAAGCAAACAAAGAAGTAAAAAGAAGTATCAAAAGAGACAAGAGGAAGTATATTGAGGAGTTGGCAAGAGAGGCAGAAGATGCTGCAGCCAAAGGAAATATGAGAGAACTGTATAGCAGCACAAAGAAGCTAACAGGGAAATACAAGCAAACAAGTTGCCTCATAAAAGACAAGAATGGGAAACTGCTCAGCAATATACAAGAGCAAATGAAGAGGTGGACAGAATATTTTGGGGACCTTCTCAATAGACCAGCTCCACAAAACCCGCCGGACATCCAGCCAGCAGAAGAAGAGCTACAAATTAACGGTGAAAGACCAACGAAGGAAGAAATAAAGAAAGCCATAAAGCTTCTAAGAGAGGGAAAAGCATCTGGACCTGATGGCATTCCAGCAGAGGCCATCAAAGCAGATATCGACACGGCTACAGAGATGTTATATAAATTACTTGGTAAAGTCTGGGAAAAGGAAGAGATACCAGCAGAATGGAAGGAAGGATATCTGGTTAAGTTGCCTAAGAAGGGAAATTTACAAGAGTGCACAAATTATAGAGGAATAATGTTACTATCAGTGCCAGGAAAAGTATTAAACAGGATTATCCTTGAGAGATTAAAAGAGTCCATAGACAAGAAACTGAGAGATGAACAAGCAGGTTTTCGACAAAACAGATCATGTACAGACCAGATAGCCACTTTGAGAATAATAGTTGAACAAAGTCTGGAATGGAATTCACCACTATACATCGGATTTGTGGACTACGAAAAGGCATTTGACAGTGTAGACAGAGAATCACTTTGGAAATTGATGAGGCATTATGGAGTTCCCCTGAAGATCATTAATTTAATAAAGAAAACATATGAAGACATGACATGCAGAGTTCTTCACGAAGGACAGCTTACAGAACCGTTTGGGATAAGAACAGGAGTGCGACAGGGATGCCTCTTGTCTCCATTTCTTTTCTTGCTGGCAATAGATTGGGTTATGAGATCATCGACAACACACAACAGAAATGGAATCCAGTGGACTCTGACTAAGCAGTTGGATGATCTGGATTTTGCTGATGACTTGGCTTTTCTGTCCCATAACCGTAATCAGATGCAGGACAAATTGAAAACACTCGATGAGAGGTCACAGCAATTGGGTCTGAAAATACACAGGGAAAAGACAAAAATAATGAGAATAAATGCAGGTAATGATAACAGGGTTGAACTTGAAGAAACACCAATTCAAGATGTTGAATCATACACATATCTTGGCAGTAATATAGACAAAGTTGGAGGGACAGACAGCGATATCAAAATAAGAATACAAAAGGCAAGAGGAGCTTTCATTGCATTGGGAAATATATGGAGATCAAGAGAA
This sequence comes from Oreohelix idahoensis, assembly GCA_024509875.1. Lineage (NCBI taxonomy): Eukaryota > Metazoa > Mollusca > Gastropoda > Stylommatophora > Oreohelicidae > Oreohelix > Oreohelix idahoensis. Next base: position 742,745 of record JAMPIV010004488.1, read on the forward strand.
ATTGGATCCAACACGAAAATAAGAATCTTCAACTCAAATGTGAAGTCAGTCCTATTGTATGGCTCGGAGACATGGAGAACAACAAAGACAACAACCAAAAAGCTACAGACTTTCATAAATGGGTGCTTGCGTAGAATAGAGGGATTAAAATGGTATGACAAGGTTACCAACGTGGAACTGATGACAAGAACTAGACAAGTGCCAGTGGAACAAGAGATGAGAAGAAGACGATGGCGATGGATAGGACACACACTGAGGAAACCTGTTGATAGCATTACAAGGCAGTCCTTGTTCTGGAACCCCCAGGGCAAGAGAGGCAGAGGAAGACCAAGAAGTACATGGAGAAGAGAGTTGGAAACAGAGGTGAAAATGATGAGGACAACATGGAAAGAACTTGAGATGATGGCACGGGACAGGAGGACTTGGCATGTGTTTGTTGAAGGCCTATGCTCCTTTGGGAGTGGAGGGTTATGAATGAACTTGTTATATGCATCCATCATTTACATTGTAACCAGGTCTGTATGTGGTCAACATGTGACAAGAATCATATTATATTTTATCACTGATCTCCTCTAGGTTACCTTTTGTGATGGGTAACATGAAGAACCTAAAAGCCGTGGTATTAGATGGCAATCCAATGCGTTCCATAAGAAGGGATATTGTAATGGTAAGAAATGCATTGTTTCTTCATTTTCTAGATTTTTCTTAAGGTATCATCATCAGCTGCCATACCCACAGTGAAGGTTGGCAGCAATGGATCTCCAACGTCTTCTGTCTCTTGACTTGATGGTGCAACTCTGATAGACTCTTTCCTGTCCAACTCTTGATGTAATTTTCCTACTTATAGCTCTGCCGCTGACTTGTTGGACTTCAAATCTTCCTTCCATTGTGATCAACAGCAGGGTGTTGTGTCTTTTTACATGGCCAAAATATTTTAGCATGTATTATTTTTCTAGGATCTCTTTATTTGTTTTCTTCTCTATCAATGAAAAAGGATCCCGTTACACACCCATTGAGGCATATTGGGAATATGGTGTTAGGCCCATATTTTCTTGACCATAGGCACACTAGGGGTGATGTATTCAGTACCAATTCATGAGGCTGGGTCAACCTCGGAGCTGTTTGCGGTCTAAAAAAAATCTCACCTCAACTGGGGATTGAGCTAGGAAGACAGTGCACTAACCACTGTGTTACCGCAGCTCTCCATGCGATGTACCAATTCTTCTATAAATCCACATCTTAAAGACCTCAGTTCTTTCTTCTAATTGCTGGTTCATTGTCCATGTTTCTACACCATACAGTCATGAAGAATATATATAGTATTTGATTTTCAGTTTACTTTTTAAGTTACTTGTTTAGATGTTAGTATCTATCTCATGTTGTCGAAAGTAGCTTTCGTCATTCCTATTTTCCTCTTGATTTCTGTTTCGCATCTGCCATCTTCTGTTATTTTATGTCCTAGGTCTACAGCTTCTAATTTCAGCCCCAAATATATTTTCAGAGAGGAACTAATGAGTTAAAGAAATACCTGGCCAGCCGTTTGAGTGACGAAGAAGTGAAACAGTCACCAGAGGAAGTGCCATACAGTAATGTTGGTGTGCCAGGGTCAGGGGATCAAGTGATCAGAGCTCATGACCTCCATCAAATGAAGTCCTTAGACTACAGGTGAGATCTCATGGTCAGTTCAGATGGCTGGATGAAAATTTAATGTAGCATCAGTAGATTTCATGGTCAGTTTACATGTCTGGATGAAAATGTAATAGAACATCAGTAGATCTCATGGTCAGTTTAGGTATCTGGATGAAAATTTAACATCAGTAGATCTTATAGTTCAGATGTCTGGATGAAAATTTCTTATTCTTTTTCTGCTTCGTACACTCTCAGACGTCCACTTGAATGTTCTCAAAGAAAGTAGTAGTCAGTTTGAGGCTGTTTGAATCCCCGTAAAGCTTTTCCACGAAAGGAACTGGCGTCAGCCATATGCGCTTTCTCTGTACCGCATATAAGGGGCAACTTTTAAATTTAACATAACATCAGTAGATCTCATGGTGAATTCAGGTATCTGGATGAAAATTTAACTTAACATCGGTAGTTTTAATGGTCAGTTCATGTGTGGATACAAATTTATCAAAGCCACAGTAATCTCATAGTCAGTTTAGGTGTCTGGATGAAAATTTAACATAACATCAGTAGATCTTATGGTGAATTCAGGTATCTGGATGAAAATTTAACATAACATCAGTAGATTTATTGGTCAGTTCATGTGTGGATACAAATTTAACAAAGCCTCAGTAATCTCATAGTCAGTTTAGGAGCGTGGCTGAAAATTTAACATAACATCAGGTATGTCATATTTAGTAATTTGGAACTCTATAGCTACTAAATTGTAAAGGCTTTCAAAATAGGAGCTTTCGAAGTTTGTGACTTTGTTCTTTCCACTCAGTTTGTTCAGTGAATGGTGGTGCTAGTCTAAGTGTTGGTAAGCCTGCCTGAAAATCAGCAGTGTGGAACAAATGTTAATTGTAGAAGACTTCTATACTAACTGCTGAAAGTCAAAACATGTCATGTTTTACATTTGGAGCAGTGCTTAATCTGTGGTCCACAAGAGATCCGTTAATGGATTCTAGGGAGCCCATGGGTATAACCTAAGATTTAAATTAGAACATTTTTAATTATGCGTTTATGTACAGTCTTTTTCTTAGAAGAGGTCCTTAGCCATCAGACAATCAAAGGAGTCCGTAGTGCTAAAATGGTTAAGAAACCTTGATAATGAGAGAGCATTCTTGATATATAAGAGCTAATGCTGTGAAAATAAAAAGCGGGATGCATCTTTAAATTTGCAGAAATTGCATAACTGAGCACAAACTATGTCAACGATTTAAAATGGTTATAATGCAATGGATCCCATCTCATGGTAGCATCCCCAGTAATGACAAGGCTTTCAGATTGGCAAAGGAAAGCTACCTCAACCTGATACAAGCAAAACTTTTGAAGAGGCAAAGGATTTTATCAGAACCAGATAAAGAAACAAATGAGATGCAGAGCTAAAAGGACACACACAAAATGATGCTTATTACCAGCTCAGCAGAAGAGAATAAGTGATAATCTTCAGACTTCACACGGGCCACAACAGATTGGGACAAGCTAAAGATAGGAACTACTGATGACTGTAAATGTTGAACTGATAAAATGATTGCTGAACATCTGCTTCAGAGATGCCCAACATATGAGAAACATAGAAAGCACATATGGCCGTCACCAATACAATTTTTTGAAAAAACTCTATGGAGATACAAATTGCCTGAAGCTGTCCATTGCTTTCTTTGAAAATATTCGAGTAGACGTGGGAGGCTGCCATCAATGGTACCTATACCTTGTAGCGGTATGGCAGCTTGCGTACCCTGACAATCCCCAGAGCTATGCCAGTGGGAGTTTTACTCCTGGTAGGTTCAACCAAGCTGGACTGGTCTGTGTGGGTAGGGGTCAGATAAAAGCTGGTACCCTGGTCCTCCAGGTTGGGGGTTTTAGCATAGGGCTGACACCCCTGTCTGTGTAAAAAAAACAATGAAGTTACGGAAACAACAATAAATGAACAAACTTTGCTGCGGGATGGACATTCGGAGTCTGTGGCTCGTATGACTGTCAGTGGTGAAAGCCGAAAGGAAGCCACTGACATGAAAACGGATGTCCTGACCGCAAAACAGGATACAAGAATAGGTTTTTGGAATGTCAGGACAATGTACGAGACAGGTAAACTAAGACAGGTCACGGCAGAAATGAGAAACTATAGGTTACACATTCTAGGGATAAGCGAGAGCAGATGGACAGGGGCAGGAAAAGTTAAAACAGCAACAGGAGAAACAGTACTTTACTCTGGAAGAGAGGATGGACAGCACAATGAAGGCGTAGCCATTATTCTACAGAAAGGAATAGACCCATCAACAACAGACTGATAAGATTAAGATTGAGAGGGAGATTCATGAACACTACAATAATACAATGCTACGCACCAACGAATAATAGCGATGAGGAGGTCAAGGATGAATTCTATCAACAACTGCAGAAAGAAATGGAAGACACACCTAGATATGATCTTGTTATAGTAATGGGAGACCTCAATGCGAAAGTTGGTACACACAATACATATAATGAAGAACAATGGGGAAATGCGGCAGCGGAACAGCAAACGAAAATGGGGATAAACTAATAAGTTTCTGTAGCATTAACAACCTGGTCATTGGAGGAACACTCTTCCCACATAAAGAAATTCACAAATTAACATGGGAATCACCAAATGGTCGGGACAGAAACCAGATAGACCACATCATGGTTAACGGTAGATGGAGACATGCATTACAAGATGTGAAGGTAAGAAGAGGTGCAGATGTGGGAAGTGATCACCATTTAGTAGTAGCAAAACTGAAAGTGAAACTAAGAAGGGCTGCACCAACTGTAACTACACAGAAAAGGTTTGACATCAGCAAATTGAAGGACTCCCTTACCAGAAAAGCTTTTGCGGCCGACATAAAGAAATGATATCAATTTGCCAAAAGTCGGGAAAAGACATTGACTGATGATATAGACCAGAATTTCAACACCATTTCAACAATATACAAAGAAAGCAGCAAATCATGCTTGGGATTCCAGGAAAGGAAGAAGCAAGACTGGATAACACCAGAAACATTAAACACCATAACGATGAGAAAGGAAATGAAAAGAAAGAAAACACAAGCGAAGTCCCCCAGGTTAAAGCAACTATATAGCGAACAGTACAGTCAGCTGGACAAGGAAGTTAAACGCCAAACCCGAGCCAACAAAAGGAATTTCCTAGACGATCTTGCAAGACAGGCAGAGGAGGCAGCACTGAGAAATGAACAAAGCACAGTATACAAAATAACTAAATTCATCAGCGGAAAACGAGGTGCAAACAATATTACATTAGTAAGAGATAAGCAAGGTAATCTCATCACGACAGCAGAGGGACAGGAAACAAGATGGGCAGAGCACTTCAGAGAAACTCTGAACAAGGAACCACCAGAGACACAATTGAATGTTCCTGAAGCTGAAAACGATCTAGATGTGAATACAGACATTCCACGCAAAGAAGAAATCATCACAGCAATCAAAGGGTTAAAGAACGGCAAAGCTCCGGGCCATGATAACTTAAATGCAGAGCTATTTAAGACAGACCCTGAGCTAGCAGCAGAACTATTAGAACCACTATTTGCACAAGTCTGGAAAACGGGGACAACACCATCAGAGTGGAACAAAGGAATAATTGTCAAATTGCCCAAGAAGGGAGATCTTGCAGACTGCAATAATTGGAGAGTGTTACGGTGGGATATATTAGAGGATCATGCATGTATACGCGAATGATAGCAGGTGTTCATTCAGGACATTATGGTCAGTACACATAACAAAGCCGGTAGGTGAACAGGTCCACAGGAAAACATGGTTGACATTTAATACATAAAGTCACTTCACAATAGTATCCATCAACACATCAAAAGTACATAGCAATGGATAAGCGTAGTAGATTATCCCTCGTCCGTCAATAAGTTTCAAACGTTAGACATCTTTACGTGGCATATAATATAATAATGATGCACTACCCTCATCTCCACTCAATCCTGGCTGTTGTACTAAAGGTTCGGGCAATCCACGAAAACCAAAGTAATGCGGCAGAAGAAATCAGGGCAAACCAAATATTAGTTGCCTCATATCTCAAAGTTACACTTGTAGTAAATTATGGTATGAACTTCTAGATAAGTTCGTGAACCATCTTACACATAACGTGGTGGCCTCATAAAAATCAATAATGCCACAATGGATATATTCATATCACGCTCCATTATCCCGGAGCTCGAAAAATTACATCCCTCTTGGACGCAAACACAAAGACGGAAGCCCAATTAATTAACACACTGAACGCCACGACATGTGACAGAAAACGTCACTAGTTGACCGTCGCTCAATACAGGTGAACGCATCGCTCACCACGGGTGGACGCTTCGTGCAAACCGTAGTTTGACTACAGGCGAACACAATTCCTCACATAAAAATGGAAATGAGCTAGCATGTAGTATAACATGTCACACTATTTTATCTGCATCTCAAATCTATCCTTAACAGAGAGGAATCACTCTTCTCTCAGTTCCCAGCAAAATACTAGGCAGGATAATTATACAGAGAATTTCAAAGGCAGTAGACCACAAACTGAGGAAAGAACAAGCAGGATTTAGAAAGAACAGGAGATGTGTAGATCATATATTCACTCTCAGGAACATTATAGAGCAGTGCTCAGAATGGCAAAGACAGCTTTACATTAATTTTGTTGATTTTGAAAAGGCTTTCAACAGCATACATAGGGACAGTTTATGGAAAATACTGAGGGCTTATGGAATTCCAAGCTGCATAGTGTCAATCATAAAAAGCCTCTATGCCAACTTTACGTGTAGTTTTGGGCAGAGCAACCTAACCTTTGAGGTGAAGACAGGAGTACGACAGGGATGCCCCTTATCAACCACTCTATTTTTAACAGTCATAGACTGGGTGATGCGCCAGACAACAGAGGGCAGTCCAAGAGGAATAAGGTGGACAACATTTTCTACATTGGAAGATCTGGAATATGCAGATGACATTGCACTACTAGCACATTCACATCAACACATCCAGGAAAAAACGGATAGACTTAATAAGTTTAGCCAGCAGGTGGGCTTGAATATCAATTTAAAGAAGTCTGAGGTCATGACGCTCAATGTGAGCAACCCTGAGCCCATATCAATAAGGAATCAGCAATTGGTACAGACAGATACCTTCACATACCTAGGAAGCATAGTAACACCAGACGGTGGGGCAGGCAAAGACATCAACATCAGAATGAATAAGGCAAGAACAGCCTTCTTTAGCCTAAACAACATCTGGAAGTCCTCCCAATACAGCACAAGCACAAAATTAAGATTATATCAGAGCTGTGTGCTTTCTGTGCTTCTCTATGGTGCGGAATGCTGGAGAGTTACAGAGAAGGAAATGTCGAAATTGTCCTCTTTTCACACAACATGCCTAAGAAAAATTCACCGAATCTTTTGGCCAAATACCATCACTAACCAAGATCTGCTTACTCGTAGCAAGCAAGAGGACATGCACACCATCATAGCTGGCAGACGCTGGAGCTGGGTTGGTCATGTCCTCAGAAGAGACCCCGATGCCATCACAAGAACAGCTATGCTTTGGACCCCTGAAGGAAAACGAAAGAGAGGCCGACCAAAAACAACCTGGCGGAGGACTGTGGAGGCTGAGATGCAAAGAATGAACCAGAGTTGGGGCACTGTACGAAGGATGGCCACCGACCGAGCAAAGTGGAATCAATTTGTTGTTGCCCTACAAGACGCCACTAGGCGTGATGGCCACTGACTGCTTTGACGGTCGGTGGTTAAGGATCGAAGAAGAAGAAGAATATTAGAGGATCATGCATGTATACGCGAATGATAGCAGGTGTTCATTCAGGACATTATGGTCAGTACACATAACAAAGCCGGTAGGTGAACAGGTCCACAGGAAAACATGGTTGACATTTAATACATAAAGTCACTTCACAATAGTATCCATCAACACATCAAAAGTACATAGCAATGGATAAGCGTAGTAGATTATCCCTCGTCCGTCAATAAGTTTCAAACGTTAGACATCTTTACGTGGCATATAATATAATAATGATGCACTACCCTCATCTCCACTCAATCCTGGCCGTTGTACTAAAGGTTCGGGCAATCCACGAAAACCAAAGTAATGCGGCAGAAGAAATCAGGGCAAACCAAATATTAGTTGCCTCATATCTCAAAGTTACACTTGTAGTAAATTATGGTATGAACTTCTAGATAAGTTCGTGAACCATCTTACACATAACGTGGTGGCCTCATAAAAATCAATAATGCCACAATGGATATATTCATATCACGCTCCATTATCCCGGAGCTCGAAAAATTACATCCCTCTTGGACGCAAACACAAAGATGGAAGCCCAATTAATTAACACACTGAACGCCACGACATGTGACAGAAAACGTCACTAGTTGACCGTCGCTCAATACGGGTGAACGCATCGCTCACCACGGGTGGACGCTTCGTGCAAACCGTAGTTTGACTACAGGCGAACACAATTCCTCACATAAAAATGGAAATGTGCTAGCATGTAGTATAACATGTCACACTATTTTATCTGCATCTCAAATCTATCCTTAACAGAGAGGAATCACTCTTCTCTCAGTTCCCAGCAAAATACTAGGCAGGATAATTATACAGAGAATTTCAAAGGCAGTAGACCACAAACTGAGGAAAGAACAAGCAGGATTTAGAAAGAACAGGAGATGTGTAGATCATATATTCACTCTCAGGAACATTATAGAGCAGTGCTCAGAATGGCAAAGACAGCTTTACATTAATTTTGTTGATTTTGAAAAGGCTTTCAACAGCATACATAGGGACAGTTTATGGAAAATACTGAGGGCTTATGGAATTCCAAGCTGCATAGTGTCAATCATAAAAAGCCTCTATGCCAACTTTACGTGTAGTTTTGGGCAGAGCAACCTAACCTTTGAGGTGAAGACAGGAGTACGACAGGGATGCCCCTTATCAACCACTCTATTTTTAACAGTCATAGACTGGGTGATGCGCCAGACAACAGAGGGCAGTCCAAGAGGAATAAGGTGGACAACATTTTCTACATTGGAAGATCTGGAATATGCAGATGACATTGCACTACTAGCACATTCACATCAACACATCCAGGAAAAAACGGATAGACTTAATAAGTTTAGCCAGCAGGTGGGCTTGAATATCAATTTAAAGAAGTCTGAGGTCATGACGCTCAATGTGAGCAACCCTGAGCCCATATCAGTAAGGAATCAGCAATTGGTACAGACAGATACCTTCACATACCTAGGAAGCATAGTAACACCAGACGGTGGGGCAGGCAAAGACATCAACATCAGAATGAATACGGCAAGAACAGCCTTCTTTATCCTAAACAACATCTGGAAATCCTCCCAATACAGCACAAGCACAAAATTAAGATTATATCAGAGCTGTGTGCTTTCTGTGCTTCTCTATGGTGCGGAATGCTGGAGAGTTACAGAGAAGGAAATGTCGAAATTGTCCTCTTTTCACACAACATTCCTAAGAAAAATTCACCGAATCTTTTGGCCAAATACCATCACTAACCAAGATCTGCTTACTCGTAGCAAGCAAGAGGACATGCACACCATCATAGCTGGCAGACGCTGGAGCTGGGTTGGTCATGTCCTCAGAAGAGACCCCGATGCCATCACAAGAACAGCTATGCTTTGGACCCCTGAAGGAAAACGAAAGAGAGGCCGACCAAAAACAACCTGGCGGAGGACTGTGGAGGCTGAGATGCAAAGAATGAACCAGAGTTGGGGCACTGTACGAAGGATGGCCACCGACCGAGCAAAGTGGAATCAATTTGTTGTTGCCCTACAAGACATCACTAGGCATGATGGCCACTGACTGCTTTGACGGTCGGCGGCTAAGGATCAAAGAAGAAGAAGACGTGTGAGAGTGTACGAAAAAGAAGTATAACCCGGCAAGCAAAATAGGAAAAGAACCTAACAATAACATTGATCAATTATCTTTATCGAACATTATTGCAGACTCAAATACACTTATGATCAGATAATTTTGCTGTCTGAAAAACTGATGAATCCTCTCCACGTGGTCAGCAGACCTACATTGAGACATGCTGTGTTGTAGTGTTTCCCAGTAATATTTATATTGTATCCTCAGCAATAAGATATTATCATTGTGTTTCCCAGTAACATTTATGTTGTATCCTCAGCAATAAGATATTATCATTGTGTTTCCCAGTAATATTTATGTTGTATCCTCTACCATCAATGACAAACTCTCACTGGATACAGAAATCAACAGCCGCATTGGCAAAGCTGCAGCTACCTTTGCCCGCCTCACATCGCGTGTTTGGGGAAACTCTAAACTCACAATGAAGACCAAAGCTGTGGTATATAATGCCTGCGTCACCAGCACACTCCTATATGGCAGCGAGACCTGGACGACCTATGCTAAGCAAGAAAGAAGGCTCAATACCTTCCATTTGCGGTGTCTACGCCGCATCCTCGGCATCTCGTGGAAAGATAAAGTGACAAATGTCGAGGTGTTGTCACGTGCTGGCCTTCAAAGTATGTATACGCTTCTTAGACAGCGCAGACTTCGCTGACTTGGCCATGTTCGCCGCATGGAAGATGGTCGCATCCCAAAAGATATCTTCTACGGACAATTAGCAGATGGCAAGAGAACAGTTGGGCGACCACAGCTGAGGTTCAAAGATGTGTGCAAGAGAGATATGAGGGCACTGGACATGGATCCAGCAACATGGGAGGATGAAGCTGCCGATCGCACTAAGTGGCGATGCTATTTACGGCGCCACCTCAGATTGGGCGAAGAGAGGCTCACACAAGAAGCAGAGGTGAGGAGAAAACGTCGAAAGGAGCACCAGGAAAATAAGCAGCCGAGGGCTGTCACCTCAGGGGCGCATTCCCATAGTCAGTTATGACTGAAGGGGCTATTATTATTATTACTATTATTATTATTCTCAGTAATAACATAGTGTCATCATTTCCAAGTATGTTGTATCCACAGTAATAACATAATGTCATCATTTGCTAGTAATATTTATGTTGTATCCTCAGTAATAACATAGTGTCATCATTTCCACAGAATGTTGTATCCACAGCAATGAGATATCATTGTTTCCCAGTAATATTTATGTTGTATCAACAGCAATGAGATATTATCATTGTTTACCAGGAATATTTATGTTGTATCAACAGCAATGAGATAGTATCATTGTTTACCAGGAATATTTATGTTGTATCCACAGCAATAAGATATTATCATTGTTTCCCAGTAATATTTATGTTGTATCAGCAGCAATGAGATATTATCATTGTTTCCCAGGAATATTTATGTTTTATCTTCAGCAATTAGATATTATCAGTTTCCCAGGAATATTTATGTTGTATCAACAGCAATGAGATATAATTTTTTCCCAGGAATATTTATGTTGTATCCTCAGTAGTGAGATATTATCATTGTTTCCCAGGAATATTTATGTTGTATCCACAGCAATGAGATAGTATCTTTGCTTCCCAGTAATGCTTATATTGCATCCTCAGACGTAAGATATTATCTTTGTTTGCCAGTAATGCTTATATTGTATCCTCAGCAACAAGAAAGTATCATCGCTACCAGATGATGTGGTGGAAGCAGCTTTAGAGGCCGGGATTAGGGTTGTCAACATCAGTAAAAATCACTTACCCTTGTCTGGGTTCCTTTTATCTCTTGTTCCACTTACACTTGTCTGGGTTCTTGTCATCAGTTCAACATTGGTGACCTTGTCAAACCATTTTAATCCTCTTCTGGGCAAGCACCCATGGATGAAAGTCTGTAGCTTTTTGATTGTTGTTTTTTTTTTTTGTTCTCCATGTCTCATGGCCATACAATAGGACTGAAATTTCAGTTGAAGAGGTGTATAATATGTATGTATTTTTCTGCATTTTATATGTTAAATCTGACTTAAGAGAGGCAGAGGAAGATTTTTAAAAAAAAGCACTGTCAGACATCACGTGGATGAAGAAGACATGGACAGTCCTTGAGCTGATGACAAGTGACAGGAAGATCTGGCATACGTTTCTTGAAGGCTTATGCTCCTTGAGGAGTTGAAGAATGATGATGATGATCGTCACAAAAAAATCTCTTCCTGGCAATGAAGGGGTCGACAGATTGGCAAAGGAAGATGGAAAGCTACCTCAGTCTGATATAAGCATAATTTTCGAAGAGTTTTATCAGAATCAAATACAGAAACAAATGGGATGCAGAGCATGCAGGTCACACACAAAAGTATGCATATTACCAGCTCAGCAGAAGAGAACAAGTGGTAATCTTCAGACTCCGCATGGGCCACAACAGATTGGGATACCATTTGTTCAACAAGCTAAAGATAGGAACAACCGATCAGTGTAACTGTGGCATAGATAAAATGACTGCTGAACATCTACTTCAAAGATGCCCAACATATGAGGAACATAGAAAGCACATATGGCCATCATCAGTACCATTCCTAGAAAAACTCTGTGGAGATGCAAATAGCCTCAAGCTGACTACTGCTTTCTTTGAAAATATTCAAGTAGAGATCTAAAAGTGTACGATGAAGAAGAAATTTCCCTTTAAGAGTTATGTAGCAAACTGACACTTTGCTGTATCTCACACATTTTAATGTCCCCTTATAAGCAGCTTTAGAGACTAAGATTAGGTTATTAACCTCAGTAATGCTAGCCCCTTCAGTCATAACTGACTATGGAAATGCACCCCTGAGATGACAGCCCTCAGCTGCTTATTTTTTTCTGGTGTTCCTTTCAACGTTTTCTTTTCTCTTCTGCTTGTTGTTAGAGCTTCTTTTCGCCCAATCTGAGGTGGCACCGTAGAGAGCATAGCCACTTGATGCGATCGGCAGCTTCATCCTCCCAGGTTGCTGGATTTATGTCCAGTGCCCCCATGTCTCTTGCACACATCTTTGAACCTCAGCTGCGGCCACCCAAATGTTCTTTGCCAGTTGCCTGTAGAAGATATCTTTCGGGATGCGATCATCTCTCATGCGGTGGACATGGCCAAGCCAGCATAGTCTGCGCTGTCTAAACAGTGTAGACATGCTTTGAAGGCCAGCACGTGACAGCACCTCAACATTTGTCACTTTGTCCTTCCTTAAAATACCAAGGATGTGGCGTAAACACCGTAGATGGAAGGTACTAAGCCTTCTTTCTTGCTTAGCATAGGTTGTCCATGTCTCGCTGCCATATAGAAGTGTGCTGGTGATGCAGGCATTATATTCCACAGCTTTGGTCTTCATTTTGAGTTTGGAGTTTCTCCAAGCATGCTTTGTGAAGCAGGCAAAGGTGACTGCAGCTTTGCCAGTGGGGCTGTCAATTTCTGTGTCCTGAGACAGTTTGTCGTTGATGGTAGACCCTAGGTATGTGAAGTGGTGTACCACTGCCAGTTCATAGTTATCAATAGTGATAACTGGTGCGACATGCTGACCCAGCAAATTTGTTTTCTTTGGACTTAATGTGAGACCGAAGTCCTTGCATGCTTGGGTGAAGCGATTCATCAAGCTCTGAAGCTCCTGTTGACTTTGACGATTGCAGCATCATCAGTGATAGCACGTCTCTTATAGTGACCCTTCTGATTTTTGTTTTTGCCTACAGCTTTGTGAGGTTAAACAGTCGACCATCTGACCTTGTGTGAAGGCATATTCCTTCAGTTGCATCTCCGAATGCATGTTTCAAGAGCTAGGCACAGAAGATCCCAAAGAGGGTCGGAGCTAGGATGAAGCCTTGTTTGACCCCACTGATTGTGTCAAAGGGCTGTGATGTGCTTCGAGCACATTGGACTGTTCCCTTCATGTCTTCATGGAATTACTTTATCATTTCCAGTAATTTAGTGGGGCAGCCTATTTTCAGGAGGATTTTGAAGAATCCACCCCTGCTAACCAGGTCATATGCCTTTATGAGGTCTATAAAGGTGATATATAAAGGCCTTTTCTGCTCTTTTGATTTTTCCTGGAATGACCATGTCTATTGTTGATCTACCAGCTCGGAATCCGCACTGCGACTCTGGATATATGCGCTCAGCTAGCCTTACCAACAATACTAAGAAGAGAGATGCCTGTGTAGTTATTGCAATCACTTCTGTTTCCTTTATTTTTATATAGTGTTACAATCTTGGCATCAACCATTACCATTACTCGAACATTATCTCTTGTGTTCTAGCCTGTCTGTGCTGGCTCCCAAACTGACAGAGCTGAACTTGGGACACAACAGGCTTTCTCAGCTCTTATGCCGTATCACTCAGTTCAACCGACTTCAGCGTCTGGACCTCAGGTGAGAGCTTAGATCTGTATATAGACGTGCCTTCTTCTTCCATGTTTATTTTATTAGATAGATTTTGGCAAAAAGATTACGATTCGCTGAAGGCTCAGATGATAAAGATCATCATTTTTTTTAGCAATAAAGTATTTTTAATTTTACAGTACATTGTTTTTTTAGACCTAGCATAGAATGCGCACTTAATAGACATAATGTAAACATGATTTTAGGCTTTCATATGCACTGGTAAGCCAAAAAAATGGGTGTGACCCGCTTTATTGCGATATTCGCTTTATTGCGGTGGTCTGGAACTGAACCCGCAGTAACTCCGAGGTATGCCTGTACCTGGTTCGTTTTAGTTCCCTATGAACAGTGAGCACACCACAGCCTTATTGTTTGTAAACTAGGCTTGGTGCATTAATACTGTAAGCTGGGCTGGACATTCTATATTTACTTGGATAACTATTTTTTGTTCCTTGGTGTATGAATGTGTTTTAGATCTGTGTATAAATGTCCTTGTGAAAACTAATATCACTGATTGTAATATAGAAGCGTTTGGATGTGATCATGATGGCAGCAACCTGTGTGGTTCCCAAGGGATCTCTGAAGAGACAAAGAAAAAACAGGATATGTCTCACAAAGTGACTAATATGAGGTTGTGTACGGGGGGCGGGCAACCTCATTATGTGAAACAAAGTGCCACAGAGATCACCGCTGCAAGAGCGTGTGGCTACTTAGTGCAGGCTTCTTGCAAGGGAGCCAGCTACAGTGGTGGTAAGAGTGGTGATGATTATGAAGACGTTAACAACGATGATGATAGCAGCGGGAATAGATTGAGAGAGGGTGAACAGAGGAAAACAGAGAGAATGAACTAATGAACAAATAAAAATGTTTATTTATATCATCTACTTCTTTTTTTCAAGACCGTGCCAGTTGTCATAGGTGATCATGTCTTTCTACAACTTCCTGTCCAGAGTGCAGTTTATCAGTTGTTTTTTTTTTTTTTTTTTTTTTTTTTAATACATCCTGCCTGCCACGATGTTAAAGTGTCCACTATCTTCTTTCATTGCTTGTCCTCATATCTCATTTTTCTGCAATCTTTCCTGTTGTCACAGTATATTCCAGTTTTAATCTTCTCAGAATATGAGCAAAGAAAGTGGATTACTTCCTTTTAATGTTATTGTTGTTCAGAATCGACATCACTGCACTCCGGGCAAACCTGTAGGTGCTCAGTCTCCCTCAGCAAGTGTCAAAAGGTATGAATGCTAACTGTTCCTGTTGCACGCTGGTTGTGTACATGACGGATGCATCCTCTCATACGTCCATCCCTACTAGTTTTACATTTGATGCCAAATTCCAGTAATCTTACCCTTCTTGATCCATTGATTGCAGTGTCGTTCTCTAATAAGCAATCATTGATTGTCCTTAGTATTTCTACCTTATCCATATCCAATCTTCTCATCCATATCCAATCTTCTCATTATGGGTGCTTCTAAAGCTAGTCTATCAGCTGTCTTGTTGCCATGTACTTCTACATAAACAGGACAGTAGATCCACACCATTTCCTTAAGATCTGCGGCTTCTATGGATGTTTTCCATTCAAGACATAGCCATCCATTTTGGACCTTCTGAAGCATGGACTGAGAGTTTCCATTTAATGTTAGGGTGAAGATAACAGACATTTCTGGCCTGATAAACTAGCAAATACATATCACATATATACAAGACATATACAATTTCAGTGTATCTTTAAAGTGCTTTATACAACTGTATAAGCTTTAAGTGCCTAAATTTGCTCAAGATTCTAATAACAGTTTAAAGAGACATAGAGGATCGTGATTTCTGAAAATTGTAAAATCAAACTACAATATTTTGATTAATTCATATTGTTTATTCTTTCAATTCACATAAGTTACTATTCATATAATTTATCCCATTGTTTAAAATTTACTTATAGTTAATTGCTACATTTATTATTGCAATGTGGTTATTATTCCATTGCTCGTTGATAAACATTTTTAGTTTTGCCATCCGGCAAAAATTTAATTTCTTAGCGTGCCCACTCTGGAGCATGCAGCATTAACATACCTGTGTGAAAAGCATGGATTTCCTAAGATGCGTAGGACATTTGCCATCACCAAGGTGCAACAGTTGATGAGCAAAGTTTTGTGTGGTCGTATCTCCAAATAAATGAACTCACATGTTGGTGGTCAATCATATTCTCTGAAAGTGTCTCCAGAAGTGTGATTCTCTCAGGCAAGCATTTAGTTTGTCCGCTGGTGTTTATTTTGGAATAACTGGTAATGTCTGCCAAAAGTTAAGTGCAGGCACAACCACAACCCCTCCCTTTAGATGGGTGTCTTCCCTTACATCTTTCAGAGTCCATTCAAGAGCTTCAGGAGCTCTCTTATTTGACATAATGCACTCATCCTGTAAAATGACTTGGCATTTATTTTTTAGCACTTGAGTTGACTAAAGCCCTCGCTTAAGTTAAAAATCTGAGACTCTGAATGTTCAGAATATAAAGATAGTTTAAGAGCTCAGTGAGTTGTTGGACCTCCTTCCAATAATGTGAATGCGATTCCAGAGGATGTAGCTTCTGAATTTTCGCAAAAAGCGAAATAAATGTTTTTCCTGTCCCATCAAGAGCATCAAGTAAGAATAGTTCATCTTTTTAATTTCTGATCAAGTCCAGAATTGATCTTTGAATATCAACTAAAAAGATTGCAGTTTGCTTCTCACAAATTTCTATATCAGATGCCTCAGAACCAATTTGCATTAGTTCTTCTGGGCCCAGTGGCTGAAGAGTTCTACCATTCTTGGATATACGTTTATCTTCTAGGAGTATAGGAGCTTGATCAAAAATCTCAGAAGAGAAATTTAAATCCATATTCGGATTAACTCTATGTGCTTGCATGATAATATATATATACAGTATATATATATTGAAGCTGTCTTTCTTTATCTCTGAGAGAGTTTTTGGATTTGTGGGCCCACAAATTATTTTTATAATTGTGAATAGATTTAGTAGTTGAGCTAGTAAACATGACAGAGTTGAGCTAGTAAACATGACAGATTTTTTTGGTTTTTAAGGACCATTTTTATTGCACATGGACAACTCCATCATTGCTCCAATCTCTTCCCTTAGATCACACAAGGAGGATCTCAGCACAGTGCACAAACTCCATAGCACTGGTGAGGATCCCAATGTGTATATACAGGAATCCCCCATTCTGTAAACATTTTTTTAATGGTAGGTAGGTTTCCTAATTTTTAAATTTTGCCAGAGCAGCGGCCGTATGACCTTCTTTTTACGATTTCCAACTGCCAAGAGATTTTTAACGTTCACTACTAGCACACAGGGCCTACTATTTTTTTCGCCCTTATCCGAGAAGACTATGCATCAGATCTCGCTACCCAGCAGATCAGAGGGGAGTAAGGCATCATTAGGATCCACTGGTTGTGAAAAAAATTTCCATCAATTATATTCCATGTACTGGGAGCGAGCCCGGTCCTTTAGCATTAGTATTAGAGACAGACGCAATACCTCTTAGCCACTCCGACCCCCGGACAGATACTTCTAGCGATGTTGTATCCCAGTGTTGATCATTCTCAGGTAAACCATGTTTTTGACATGCTTCCCTATGTTTTATGTGCTACTCCATTAACTGTTTTTGAAGCTGCCAAAGAAGTTTGTCCTCGGATGGTGTGAAGCAAAAAAAAAGGCACACACCCTTTTTTGGGTGAAAGGAACATTCTGTACCCCAGAATGTTAAAATTTTGTTGCTACCTGTTACAGAACCAACCAGCTGTCTGATCTACCTCCAGAGCTGTCAGCTCTTTCCGGATTAAG
The DNA here is from genome assembly GCA_024509875.1 of Oreohelix idahoensis. Lineage (NCBI taxonomy): Eukaryota > Metazoa > Mollusca > Gastropoda > Stylommatophora > Oreohelicidae > Oreohelix > Oreohelix idahoensis. The sequence goes on from JAMPIV010004488.1 coordinate 760,550, forward strand.
AGAACTGATTATTTCCAATAACAGGTATGTAAGGTTTTTTTTATTATAAGTATTTTTAAGAAGCTGTTTAATTTGTTTTAATTTTAAACCATAGCTGTTTTTACATTTAGCAGCTAATCATGTTTTCTTCCTCCCTAAAATACATTCCAACGCCAGCATGAACATGTTTGAAAAAAAGCAGCGGCCAACCCTAGGTTGCTGACATCTCCATAATTTTCCTATCTTTTAATTTTGAAGAAGAAGTGGCTGAATGCACTGATGCTTTGCTTCTGTTAATATTTTAAACACCAACCTCTCTTATTGTTAACTTTGTTAGTATTTAAAGTAGGAGTAGACATAAGGCAGATCCTAATCAGGGGGTAATTTCATAGATCTCTAGGTGACAGAGAGGGAGGAAAGAAAGAATTTTAAAGCTATAGATATTTTGGACTAGCCTTCTCCCACCAGCATTTACAAACGTGGTATCCCCAAGATTAATTATACTTTTTGCTAGTTTTTAGAGAAAACTCACGAGCTGACTAACAGGAATTCACTTTAATAGTAACTACATGACTGAAGATTGAAATTTTTTTTCTTAAAGTAGAGTCAATATTCAGTAAAATATAATTTAGTTTGAACTTTCCACAGCTCCCTTGATAGAATTGCAGGAACCAGATTGTTCAGATGGGTTTAAATTTATAATAAGGCTGCACTTATTCAAATTTCAAAATACTCTGAAACTAGACATGATTTTATCAAGTTAGATTATGAGAGATATCAGTGTTTCTAAAGTAGATTCCCACACCTCCTGAGTTGCCTGCTGCTGCTCTAAAGTTTCTTATGTTATTATTGTTTTAAACTACCACAAGTCTCTTAATTTATCTTAACTTTGTTGCATATGTAAATGAAATCAAACATTGTGTACTTAGAGCTATACTGTGCAAACAGTGTCAGCAATTCAAAAGAGTTGAGATGCAGTTGATCCCGCCTCATTGCAACATCCTTGGCAGTGAAGAAGCTGACAGACTGGCAAAGGAAAGTTACGTCAAGTTGATACAAGCTTAAGTTATGAGCAGGCCAAGAGTTGATCTGGAGCAGTAAAAGGGACAGGTGGGAAGTAGAGCATCTAGGCCACCAGAAAAATGATGTATGTTACCAGCTCAGAAGAAATGAGCAAGTGGTAATCTTCAGACTCCTTGCATGCCACAACAGCTTCTTCTTCTTCTTCCTCGTTCGTCCTGAAAAGGACGTTGGTTGCATTGTGTCTGTTTACAGCGGAGCTGCGATATCTGCGCCTTTTGGCCGGCACATCCGACTTCAGCACGGCATTTTTTGGGACCGGGTTTGCCTTCCCTCTTCGATCCCTACTCTCTCAGCCAGACTGCAGTGATGCAGCCTGTTTCCAGGAGGTGGAGTAGGGTCTCGGTCAGCTCTGGTTCGCTGACCCTGACGCAAGCAGTCAAGCTATGAGTCGCTGACTGCATTCTCTATTGCTGCGTCTTTGGGTCCCCCACAACAGATCGAGATACCATCTATTCAGGAAACTAAAGATAGGTTTTACTGATGAGTTTAACTGTTGCACCGATAAAATAATTATTGAACATCTGTTGCAAAAGTGCCCAATATACGAGGGACAGAGAAAGCACATGTGGCTGTCACCATTACAATTCCTGGACAACCTCTGCAGAGATACCCACAACCTCAAGCTGACCACTGCTTTCTTGAAAGGTTTTCAAGTGGACGTCTGAAATTGTATGAAGAAGAAACGTATCGTACAAAGCTGTTTTTATTTAGCATGGATAATCTTATTTAACCTGCTGTATTGTTTCTTATGAAATTAAGGTGTAAAAAGTATTTAATCTTTTTTCCTTTGTCATGGTAGTAACAATGCCATCATTTTTCTCCAGATTTACTCGAGTACCACCTGTGGTATACAGTCTAGCCAACCTTGAGATCTTGTTTGCACATGACAACCATGTGACCGAGATTGATGTGCAGGGCTTCTTCAAGCTGACCAAACTGGCAACACTAGATCTGCAGAACAATGATATTTCTCAGATCCCACCAGAACTGGGAAACTGTGTATGGCTGAAGTAAGTACAGTTGGGGCTGATTTGATGATTTTGACTTTGGTCTTTCACATTTGGATTTTGTGGCTTCATTATTAGACTTTAATCATTTGTTAACTGAGACTTCAGGACTCCCAATTTCAGACTTGGTGGTTTTTACATGTTTGAGGCAAGGAATTTTCTGTGGCATTGAGTTTTCATGTAATTTTAAAGATCACTTCTTTCCACGTTTTTAAAAGTATTCTAATGTTTTACACAGTTGTAAAGAAATTGAATGAGAATTGATAAAATTGGGACAAAACAAAACAAAAACTTAGTTCAAATGTACCTACCTCAAAAACTGGCCTCTGGTCACAAGCGTCTGGGAAGATTGGCGGTGAAAGCTGGCCTCTCATCCCTTAAAATTAACTTTAAAATATGACTTTTCTTTTTTAAATTGACCCTGTGCCTTCTTATGTCAGGCTTGTGTTATTTTGATTTTGTGAATTCTAATTTTTTTCCCCATGTATCTTTGCATCTTCATTACCTTTCCGCTCCCTAGGAGCAGAGGCCTTCAACAAACTCATACCTAGTCCACCTGTCCCTTGCCATCAGTTCAAGGTCTTTCCATTTCTTTATCGTTTTCATTTCTGTCTCCAGTTCTCTTCTCCATGTGTTTCTCTTTCTCCCTCTATCTCTCCTTCCTACCCTGAGGATGACTTCCTCGACATGGATGACTGAGTTGACTTATCTTATTTAGTTGACTTGTCTTCTTTTTTTGACTTACCCATATTATTGTTGACATTTTTGTGGCTTACAGTTTCTATAGGAATGGGGTAGCAGGTCTCATGCCCAACCCTCCTTAGTCGCTTTTTACAACATGCTTGGTTTTGTTTGGTTTTGAGGATCATCTTCATTGCACACGGACAACTCCATCAGTGCTCAGATCTCCTCCCTTAGATCACACAAGGAGGATCTCAACACAATGCAAGTACTCTGTAGCACCGGCAAAGATCACAATGTGTGTGTGTGTATACAAGAATCACACATTGTATAAATATATTTGGTGGGTATGTTTTTCCTAATTTTTAAATTTTGCCAGGGCAGCGGCCATATGGCCTACTCTTTACGATTTCCAACTGCCGAGGGATTTTTAGCCTGCGCAACTTGCACACAGGATGTCCTATTTTTTCGCCCTTATTTGAGAAGGCTAGGTATCCTATCTCACTACCCAGGAGATCAGACGGGAGTATGACATCATTTGGACCTACTGGTTCTGAAACAAAATGTCATCAAATAAATTCCCTGTACTGGAAACTGAACCTGGTACCTTTAGAATTAGAGGCAGATGCTGTATATCTTAGCCACTCCGAACCCCAAATTATTTAAGACTGAAAGCATGTACGGATAAGGGCAGCTGCAAAAAAAGAAACAGCAGAATGGAGTGAAGGAACGAAGGAAGCAAAACAATTTTTTTTTATTCAACATGCTTGGTAGGTTGCAGTGTTACCATTCTTTGCTTCTCTTTTGGGCCCCAGTAACACATGGGTGTTTATGTTCATGTATTTGGGGTTTTTTGTGTGGTCCACACGGTTTGAGATAGGTGTCTGGGCCAGAGGCAGATCTTCTTTTGAAGCTTGAGCTTCAGAGCCCGCAAATCCAGTTATCTCTATATGTTTCTGTATTGGTGAAAGGACGGCGGCTCTACAGGTAACCAGCTGTGTATTATATGAGGTGTCGGGTGCAGTTAGATTTCAGTTGCCAGCTCGTAATGGCTTCACGCTTCGTCGGCTTCACACAGGTATGTCAGTGGTGTGCTGCGGAACAACCGCAATAATTTGTCTTCACTTTGTTACTTTCACAATTGCCTCCGGCTGGCGGAATTGTGGATTTTAAAGCTGCAACCAAGGTGGAATGGGTTCATTTTTTACACAAGACAACAGGAGGCTGACACACTTAGGAGTCATGACGCAGGTTGGCCCCGCCCCCCGCCCCCCTTAGAGTGTAAAGGAAAATAAGGGGAATAAACACTTGATCGACGGGCGACCATTTCTGATGATCAGATTGCCTCCTGTTGTATCGCTCTGTATAGAGTTTCCTATCTGCTTCTTTCCCATCCCCCAACACTTGTTTTATTAAAAGGGCCCCTTCCAAGAGTTCAAGCTTCAGGGCCCCCAAAATTTAGATCTACCACTGGCCAGAGGTGGATCTACCATGAAGCTTGAGTTTAAGCGCCCCCAATTCCAGTTTTCTCTATAATACGTTTCTCTCCCATCCCTCAACACTTTTTTTTTTCATAAAAGGGGCCCCGCCAAGAGTTCATGCTTCAGGGCCCCCAAAATGTAGATCCCCCGCTGGTCAGGTTAATGAAGCAAATTTTTTTTTAAGCGTGCTTTTCATGGCAGACTTGAGATCATAGAAATGTATTCAGCTGATAAAAATTCCCTTAGTTTTGTCAAATAATATAAAGGTCAAGGTAGTCCCATAATAGAAACTGCCATAGGGGAGTGAAGTGTTAGAGACTTCATTTTACTAGAAGGTGGGGTTACCAGCTCCCTTCCTCGCTGCTTTTGCCTTCCTAACTCACGAGCAAAGTACATATTTACAGCTGAGTAGATTGTATTTTGACGTTACCTTTTTTAAAAGACTAATGAAAACCAGGATGTTTTATTTATTACAAGACAAATTGAGTAAAACTACGGAATCTAATTCTAATCCTACCTGATCTAATGGCTAAATTGACACTTGTTAGTACTGATAATGTCTTTGAACTGCAGCTTGTGTTGAGTTAGTGCACATCTGATGCCTAGAAGCCCACCTCAAATGGGTAGGCTAATCATTCAGGTTGATCCCTAAGGTTGGAAGGAACAAGCCAAGACCATGGCTCCACAAAAAATTGTGAACCAGTGGCACTGCCCAACAATATTTGCTGAACTGCATTACCCCCAGAAAACTTGGAATTTCCCTCACCGGGGTAATTTATCACTAGTTGCTGACCACTGACTTAACAGAATCAGATTTGATTTTCTTGTTGTTTTCACTAATTGCTTGCTATATTTATGCTTACATGTGTCATGGTAATTTGTGATACTTAACCAGAAAATCAGCTTGTATTTTGACATCTTGAGATTTTGCTGTCAAATGAAAGGCCATTCTGAGACCTTGACATTCGCCCCTGAAAAGAACACAGTTAATTAATTAAAAGCTGATAAGCCTATGAGCTATTATTGGTGTCTTTACTTTTTCTATCCCATGAGCCACATCAAGATACTATAAAGTCCTTGTGTAAATTTAAACTTTAATAACTTTAAATGTACACAAGATAGACGCACACTGTAAATGATGTATAAAAACGTAATTAATTAAGTTTTACCACAGTACAGTTTACATTTTTAGGCTTCATAATCGCCATCTTTTGTGACACATTCAGATCATATTTTCCAACACAGTTAATTGTTTTTTTTTTTTTTTACTGTCACCATCAGGTACAGGATCTGAGGAACAGAAAATGAACAGCAAACAAAATGTATAAACTATACTTTTATGTGCTGTCTACAGTGTGCTTCTGTCATATGTACATCTAAAGTACAAGGACTTTATAGACAGAATATATATATATATGGTGTCCATAAAAGATTGTACCCTTTTCAAAAAATTTATTCTTGGCCCCATGATGTGGTACGAGGGTGCTTTCTATCACAAAAGTAAGATAATCTCTGCAAGTTTTTAAGCATACCACATAAAGACTCAATAAAAAACAGTGCGCGATAACCTGTATGCTTAAAAACTTGCAGAGATTATCTTACTTTTGTGATAGAAAGCATCCTCGTACCACATCATGGGGCCGAGAATAAATTTTTTGAAAAGGGTACAATCTTTTATGGACACCCTGTATATATATATATATATAAAAACATGCATACAGAAGCGGACCTAGGGATTTTTCAAGGTGGTGCAAGGTCTCATTTTGGGGCTCCCTCTTTTCTCTTCCCACTTCCCTCTCCCCAACTGTATTTTTCTGTTATGTGGGTCAATTTCATACTGTTGAGACAGATCACACTGTAATTTCCTCTTTTTTTGTACATTTCAGTGCGCCCTGTTTGGCTGCACCACTCAAGAGCCGGCTCTTTATATGTGTGTGTATATATTCATATAAATTTATGTGTTTACTGCATGCTTTAAAACATCACCTGCAGAAATTGGATGCGTGGGTTCAAACCTAAAAATCTGGCTGGGACAGAAATAATAGACCTTGTCTGCAGTGTCAAATTCTGGGTAAAAGGGGCTTAATTTATGTTTAGCATTTCACTGTTTTGTCAGAATATATCATTTAATTTTTTGTAAGTATATTTAAAATCATTTCTGGAACTTGTGACCAAGGCTGTTCCTAATTAGTTGGGGGGCTTGGGCAAAGCAGGTATAGCTGTCCCTTCCCCTCTGCTTTGAATGACTAAAAATGTTTTTAAAAGGCCTGCAATAACACCCTGCCATCTAAGAGCTGGATTTAGACCCTTTAGAAACTTTAAGCACAGGAAAAAAAATGTTGGTGCCCCAAGGTTAATTTTAGTGAGTAAAAACATTCATCATTGAAGATTGTCAGCAATGGATCTCCAACGTCTTGATGGTGCACTCTGGTAGACACTTTCCTGTCCATCTCTTGATGTTATCTTCCCACTTATAGTGCTGTCTTCCCCTTGCACATTTGCCTTCAACTCCACCTTCAGTTATGGTCTTCAATAAGGTGTTATGTCTTTTTGCATGACCAAAATATTTTAGCTGTCTAATTTTGATCTCCTTTATTATTTGTCTTTTCATTCCTAGGTTTTCTAGGACTTCTTTATTTGTTTTCTTCTCTTTCCGTGAGAAAAGGCCTCAATTCTTTCTTCTAATTGCTTGTTCATTGTCCATGTTTTTACACCATACAGTAATGAAGAATATATGTAGCATTTGACAATTCTCAGTTTGAATTTGTGAGTTAGTACCTGACTCATGATGAATGTAGCTTTGGACATTCCATATTCTCGTATAAAAACATTCACGAACTGTTAAATAAAACCTAACCACAAGCAATATACGTGTACTACAAGGTTTCTGATTGTACGTTGTGGCCATGCAGTCATGTTTGAAGGTGTGAAATATCAAATTTTTTTCAAACACATTTTTATAAACATGTTTTGTTTTTTTTTGTTGCCCCTGATCATCTGTTGCTCTTAGTGTATGCTTTTGTCTGTTGGGTAATCCAGACCAGCATGAAGTTCTCTTGAGATATCTTTGTTTTTTAATAGTTGTTAATTATTTTTAACTTCATCTCCTGACACCAGACGACAGAATTTTGTGTCATTCTATGGCAGCCTCATTATGTAAAACCAATTGCTACAGAAGCTACTGTCACAAGAGCATATGAATGCTTTGGTGCAGGTTTCCTCAGTGACGGCCAGCTGCATATGTGGATCCTTGCTTTGTGGGAAGCAAAATGGAAAACTGATGAATGGTTTGGGAAAACAGTTTAACATTTCATGTCCAAATAAAGTAGATTGCTTCCCTCTGATATAAAAAACAAGCTTCATCTGTGTGCTGATTTTTTTTTTGGGACATCGTTCCTTTTTTTTTCAGCTGTCATTAATGTTCTTAACATTCTTCTGTGTGGTCTTAATGGATTTTCCTGCTGGTCTACTAATTATCCATGACTCACTTCCGTTTCACAATTGGCTCTTTGTAACATTGATTTAATGTTTTCAGATTTGAATAATATAAATGCCTTGTTACCTAAATTTTACATCTCATTGAGCTTATGTCGTGACTTCAGCTCAGCACACAGCATTAAGTCACTATGTGACACTGATATTTTTTATACGTGGCTGTTTCTCTGCCAGACTCATTCAGTTATTTCCAAATTTTGTGATGCATATTTTGTGCTATATTTTTGTGCAGTGTTTGCTTTGAACACAGTGGAGGCGAGGGGAGAAGGTCCTTTTCTTTAAATATATTAAGTTTTAATTCACTCATTTGTTATGTAAATTTTCTGTTGTTAAAACTTGTGTTTATACCTTTTTTCAGGTTTAATTAATATAAATCTCTTGTTGCTAAGAAAACCGAACTGATCGTAAAGTCGACGAACTGGCACGAATTACGGAGGAATCTAGATTGGAACCAGGCCAGGAGGAAGACAGCCGATAGGATAGTATGGTGCTCTCTCTGGCAAACCTCTATACCCCAGGGTAGAAGAAGAATGACTAAGTAAGTAAGTAAATTTTGTTGCTAACATTCACATGTCTCCAAGATCATACTGTCACATCAAGGTTAAACTTATCAGACACTAGTTGGTACTTTATTTTAACAAACAGTTTTCTTCATGTAGAGTATATAAAATCCAGATAAATTTATTTTACAATACAAGGTGGTATGAGTTCAAACCCACTTTACTATCAAATAAAAGTGACAGTGTAATGATACTAATGAGTGAAGACACCAGTGTGACTGTCCCTTTCTGAAGTGTCAGGAAATTAAAGGGCTGAAACAGTTTCCTAGATTTAGAAATCAGTTAAAAGGCTGTAAAAGTTTCTTGATGGAGCAATCAACGAAAAGGCTAAAACAGTCTCCTGATGGAGGAATCAACTGAAAGGCTGAAACAGTCTCCTGATGGAGGAATCAATTAAAAGGCTGAAACAGTCTCCTGATGGAGGAATCAATTAAAAGGCTGAAACAGTCTCCTGATGGAGGAATCATTATCTGGTGATCAGATTACCTCCTGTTGTATTGATCTTCTAGGAAGTCTTCTACTCCTTGGCACAGACATACCACAAACATAACATGGATGGTTTTGCCAGGCTGAAGTAAAATGGCCGTTCTATCTGCCTGCATATCCGTCTAACTATATATTTCTGTTTATGCGTCTGTCTGTCTGATCCAACAAGTGAACAGTAATTGACTTTCATTTCCTTTTATATTTCTTGTTTGCTCCTCATGGAGCATGGAACCACTACTACAACTAGCCCTCTTGAAGGAAGTCTATCAAAGCCCCCCTTGCTGTTGTGGTGACAATTTCTGTATCAATATGTTCTACATGTTGAGGTTGCCAGCTCCTTGCACAACCTAATATCAATCACCTCTTATGACATACCTAAGGGAACAGTAGCCACATTCTTCAAGTCCACAGAGACAACACAGGCCGTTGAAAAAACATAATTGCGGAAAATGTTTGAGACAAAAGGGTGTAACGATGACAGCGATTTAAGTAAGATGGTAACATCTAGAGATGAATCCCTTTTTTCCCTGTACAATGACAGGTGTCCTCTTGCCATTCAGGCAGATACTCGCCGATTTCGGAGGTACCCATCAGAGCTGGGTCAGCTCAGGAGCCATTCAGGTTATTCCATCTGGTCGACGACACTCGCTTAAATATCCTCGCCAGGGCTCGATTTATTCCAGTCGATGACACTTCTTCAAATGTACTCGCCAGGGCTCAAACCTGGATCACCCGATCGCCAGCGCAGTGTGGTAACCATTACACCAGCGCAGCTACGAGAGAGTTGGAAGTAAAGTAGTTTCTCAAAGTATAAAATTAAGCCATAAAACAGAAAATGTTGAAGATCCTTGACAGTCAACCTGCAGTATGGAAGCGACATTGATTGATCTGATTTGAATGTAAGCAGAACTAATCATCAGACCAGATCAGCAATCCTCCATTAGAAAAAGAAAATAGATAAAGACATACTCATGTATTATTCATATAGGACACTGCATGCCAATGCATACTTCTGCAAGTGTCATCTGTAGACGTCAGTCAGCTGCATTCCTTCCAGCTGTTTCCCAGTCAAATCTAATTTTCCTGACATTTTTTGTTTTATCTCTACATAAGAAGCAGTCAAATACAGACTGCAAGGTCTTTTATATTTGAAGATGTGGCCTAATATAACCAACAGATCCTGTGTCTAGGTTGAACAGGACGTGCCTCACCAAAATGAGAAAACATTTTAGGTTTTTTTAAATCTCCACACAAAAATATGCTTAAACTATTTCTTTGGATTTGTTTTTTTTCTTCTTTTGCACTTGTGCTGTCAGGTACTTGTGCATGGTATTTATTTTCTCATGATTTCTTTAATATTTGTCTATCCACTTTCCTTTGGGCCCAGGGGTTCCCAACCTTTTTTACCCCGTACCCCCTTGCCTTTTAGTAAACCTTCCTGTACTCCCTATTCAACATTCATCATTATCATCATCATTTTCCTTTGCTATCCTTTCAGAGTATGAAGTCACCACTATAGCTGGTCCCCTTGCAGAAAGCCTGCAGCAAACATTCACATGCTTTTGCAGCAGTGGTTTCTGTGGTAATTTGTTTTACATGAGGAGTTTGCCAGCCCCATGCACAAGTTTATATTAGTCGCCTTGTTCAAAATGCTTGAGGATGCAGTAGACCTATTCTTTCTGTCTCGTCAGAGAGGCCCAGGTACTACACGGGGCCTATTAAGTATTAACAGAAATAAATTATAGAGTTTACCATGCACATCCATAATTCTCGCCGTTTGTACATCAGTCACATCTAATGGAAGCAACTGTGATTAAAAGTTAGACATTAATTGTATTGTTTCCCTTATATGTACTCTCCCGAAAATAGTAACACTCAACGAAGAAAAGTCGGTGTAGAACACAGTTTCAATCCGGAAACAGATTTAACTCATCATTTTGTTAAATATAACCTTAAAATGTAAGTTTTTGATTGTTTCTTCAAGACAAAATTTTAATTTAAAGTATTGCAGACTTATTATTATGGATCAAAATGATAAGATGGATACAAAATGAGCTGTCTTGCATTGGAATTCGATTGATTCAGAAATTATCACTGGCAGTAATAAGGGAGAACGAGTCTTAATTCCTCGCATTGACTTAGAACCGAGCGAGCACAGTTTGCCATTTAGGATGCGACATCGTCAATTCCCAGTGATTTTAGCATTTGCAATGATGATCAATAAGGCGCAAGGACAATCTTTTGATCACTTAGGAGTTTTCCTTCCTGAACCTGTTTTCGGACACGGCCAGCTCTATGTCGCCCTCACCCGAGGAACAAATCATGAAAACTTGAAAGTTTTTGTTAAAAACACTTTTTATCAAGGAACATTCTTTGAAACAAATCCACGCACTTTCATAAAAAATGTTGTCATCAAAGAACTTTTATATTGAATTTTAAAATATTTTAAAAATATATTGCAGTTTTTTATTTACTTTCATCATTATTGACGGGTTATTGCTAGTAAGACAATAAACAGATTAATTTTTCATAAAGAAAGCTGTATTCGGTCAATAGCAATTTTAGTACCATAAAGTTGTTTAACGTCATGAACTGATGATAAGAACCAGGAAAGTGCCAATGGGACAAGAAATAAGAAGAAGATGCTGGAGATGGATAGGACACACATTGAGGAAACCAACAACATTATCAGGCAGTCCTTGTTCTGGAAGCCCCAGCGTAAGAAAGGCAGAGGGAGACTAAACGACACAAAGAGAAGACAACTGGAGACAGACGTGAAGGGCATGAAGAAGACACAGGAAGATCTTGAGCTGATGGCACGGGGAAGTTTGTTGAAGGCCTATGCTCCTTAGGAAACTGAAGGGTGATGATGATGAAAGTTGTTAAATGTTAATCAGAACACAGTCAAATATGTGAGACCCTTGATTCTGTTTCTTGTCGACCAATAGTTTAATTCTTGGTACAGGTTTTGAAAGACCTACCCGCATGTATTGTTCTTCAAGTTTGTTTCTATTAAATATTAAAGGAAATAAAAATCTAAAGTTTACTATACAGATAAGAAAATAAACAGATTAATTAATTTTCCATAAAGAAAACTGTATTCGATAATTAACATTTTTAGTATCATAAAGTTGTTAAATGTTTATCAGAACACAGTCAAATCGGTGAGACCCTTCATTCTGTTTCTTCTCAATCAAGTTTTATTGTTGGTACAGTTTTTGAAAGAGATATCCACATATCATGTTCAGCCTCAAGTTTGTTTCTTGCTCTGGATTTGATGGAGAACAGGACTGAGAATCCTGACTCGCATAGATAAATTTTTACAGATGGAATTTTTAGGGTAATATTTCAGTAGGATAATACAGTTATTTATCAAATATTCCCTATACCACTTTAAAAGTTTCTCATACCCCTTGGTGGTATGCTTACCCCAAGTTGAATACCCCTGCCGTAGGCTGTCCTTGTTTCCTGTAGCTAGATCTTCTGCTATTGAAGGTTTGTGGTGGTTGCTGATTTGGCTATATTCTGACAGAGATACCTGTACCATTTTATTTTCTTCTCTGTGTAGCTGATGCATTGTGTTGTTCCCAGAACTTCCTAATGTCATTTTTTCTAAAGCTTAAAAGCCCACCCAAGAGAACTTGTCGGTATGATTCAATGTAGAATCATTGCAGTTATAATATTAATATACCAACGGTCAGGACTGGATTAAGAATTCCGGAGGCCCTAGGCTAAAGTTCTACTGATGTTTTCCATTCATGCCATAGCCATCCATATTGGACCTTCCGAAGCATGTACAGTCTTGACACAAAAACTGCTCTGGTTGATGGAGTTTCAGACAGCCACCTGAGGGATGTAGAAGCCGCCTCTATCTCTCTTCTCCTTCGGTCAACATTTCTTTTCCTCTTCCGCTCGTTTTTAATGGGAATAATTTGTTTTATATCCATGTAATACTATTATATAATGTAATGTATGTGAGAATGTACCCGCATACCACTGTACTTTAGAGATGTGAATGTTTCCGTTTGCTTAAATGGGTGATGTACATGCAGATACAATTTTTTTTTTTTTAACTGCTGAAAGACTTTTTCTGCTACAGAAGTGCGCAAGAAAGTGTTATTATTATTATTTCAATTTCCGCCAAGAATGTATGGATGTAAGCGAGAATGTGTTTTTGTAATTTTTGTATTGAGGATTGATGACACATTCAAAAATACTACAGATTAGACGTTTTGACCGCATAAGTGAGTGTCGGTATACATAACTTATTTATTTATTGTTTTGTTTATATCATTTTATTTTTTATTATTATTATTTTTCTTCAGTCACTATCTTGTTTATTTTTAAAAAAAAAAAAACCTAGGCTACTCATTTTTTATTATGATTGTAAACTGTAAATGAATGCTGTTATGTTAACTTTATAATGTTGCATGCCTTTAAATTAATGCTTAAAGTAACATGTGGGAATAAAAGGATATAGTATGCAAGATTAATGAGAGTGAAAGGGCAGAATGTTAGACGGGCCTGCGCGCCCAATTCTCAACCCTTCGAAAATAAAGTTCGTTCGTTCGTTCTGTTACTGTCGCATGCTGATACTATTTTTTTGTCTCCCGTTTCAATGTAGACAGTTGCAAGGGTGTATTCTAACTTTCTTCTTCTTAAGATGTCTGACGATTTTTAGTTTTTAAAATCTTCCTAATGATTTACCTTTGCGTGCTGGCCTCGTTCAGGACATTTTAAACACGTGTAAACTAACAGTGATAAAAGAAGTCGGGGGGGGGGGGGGGGGGGGGGGAGAGAGAGATAGGAGCAAAATTGAATTATGGATGAGTTTAGGGGCCCGACTAGCCCATGTACTCATCCGCCTCTCGACAGCCCTTTGAAGAGAAAATTTAAAACTGCATCCTGAGTAAATACTAACAGAAAAGAGCTGTAGTGCAACAAAAAGTTCGGGGTGCAATAGTTTGGAAGCTTTTTTGTTTTACTAAAATTATAACGAATTTGACTTTTACCGTGCTTTGCTTTTAAATCGCTATTCATGCAGAAAGTGTTCACGTGACTCTTTAATACGGCTTTAATTAAACTTCACGCACGATTTGGCGTTGACATGAACTCAGCGGTTCGTTTGTTTACTTTTCTCAGTGGTCTTACTCGAGATTTACAGTCAAACTTTTCTGTTATTTCCTTTCGTTTCGTCAACGCCTTTAGGACCTGAGTTAAAGCATAAACGAGCGAAACAGTCTCCAACGTTTTGTAAAAGTAAGTAAAAATGTTATATATTCAAGTGAAATATTTCAAAAACTAGATTGGTTACACTGTGTAATTCTTACAACACTTAATGATTTCTTAACGAAAATAGATAAATGAAATGCACACGCGCAAAAGAGCTGGTCATGTTTCCTATGACGGTTCGCACTCGCATCGAGGCCATGGAGCTATTTAGTTGGTCCCCGTTTCGAATCCCCGGAAGACAATCACTTGTGTTACTTTTCTGTTGTCTAGTTAAGACAATCACTTGTGTTACTTTTCTGTTGTCTAGTTAAGACAATCACTTGTGTTACTTTTCTGTTGTCTAGTGTCCTTCTTTTTACTGTCTGTCTTTCTCTTATGCCTTTCTTTCTTACGAGTACCGATCAAATACATATTTTTGTTAATAAGTTATTACCATCCAGGCCTCGGTTTCCCTCATTGTTTGTTTCTGTAATTAAATGTGATGGACTAAGTTTCCACTTGTCTTACCCTCTCTAACACTTCACGCCCATACGGCAGTATCTGCTGTGGGCTACCTTTTATTTGGAGCTGATCTGCTTTGCTGAACAAAACTAAATGTGCTCCTCTCAAAGCCACCTCCTTGTTTTTAAATAGTATTATTATTACGCTGGCTTGGCCATGTCCGCCGCATGGAAGATGGTCGCATCCTGAAAGAAATCTTCTATTGGCAAATGGCAAAAGAACAGTTGGGCGACCGCAGCTGAGATTCAAAGATGTGTGCAAGAGAGACATGAGGGCACTGGACATAAATCCAGCAGCCTGGGAGAATGAAGCTGCCGATCGCACCAAGTGGCGGTGCTGTCTGCGACGCCACCTCATTTTGGGCGAAAAGAAGCTCACACAACAAGCAGAAGAGAGGAGAAAACGTCGAAAGGAACACCAGGAAAATAAGCAGCTGAGGGCTGTCATCTCAGGGGCGCATCCCCATGGTCAGTTATGACTGAAGTGGCTTTATTATTATTTTACAAATAAGAAACATGTAGTTAATGTGACCAAGACCTAGAAAGAATATTGTTACAAGATAAACACTGGCACTTATGCAAACAACAAAAATTAAAACATAAGGATTGGCGAGGGTGTGGCGATAAAATGAGGGTCTGGTGGAGTTCTTATAATGGATACTGATGACGACAGATGAATAGTGAATCGGGTGTCATCACGGGCTTCCCCACCCTCTTCTCCATTGTTAAAAACTTGATATGTGTGAGAGGCGACCGTTTTGGGACAAGGGTGGACACACACGCACATTCACACAATTTGACACTTGATTTACTCTTTTTTGAGTGATTCGAGACGCGAAATGCCATTTTCAGATATCGGGAAACAAAATTATTTTCTTGAATTAGCCACATTACATATCCTAATTATAGCTTAAGAAGAGGTTGAACGATATATATAAATACTTCGAGAACTTTCTACAAGATAGATATTTCATTGTACAGGTAAACTATAATCAGAGCCGGCATTTATAGCCTGAGGCGAGTGGTGTTCCCCCCAAACACTTCTAACCGCGAAAGTTAAACTATTAGACAATTAAGATTCGTGAATAAAATTGCAGATCATGATTGAAATGAGGACCAGTGGGATGTGTTCTTCTGTATCATCCATATAAGTTGCCCATGTCATGATTTCTAACCCTTATCCTTTCTTACTGTGTCTCTGAATTCGTTTTTGATGCCGTATCGAACACATGGCCCACTGTGTTCCATTTCAACCACTAAGGGATTAGGGTTAGGAATTCTAAACCCTAACTGTAATCCTATCAGGGTTGAAATGAAGAATAGTGAGCTGTGTGTTCGATGTGGCCTGAAAAAAAGAAAGACGCAGTAATAACGGGTTAGGTTTAGGAATTCTAACCCTAATGATGTGGGCGACTTATGTGGATGACATACAAGAACACAACCCGCTGTTCATTTCAACCCCCCTTATTACTGCATCTGTGAATTTTATTTTGAGGCCGTATCACACTCACAGCCCACTGTTTTTTCATTTCAACCGTCACACTTTGAAGTCAGTTTTTTTAAAAAATTAAAGATTCACATTGCTTCCTTTCAACAGGGTGAATTGTCACAGCTGAAAAAAAGGTAGAGCTTCTTAAGAATTAATAACTATTTTTCACCCGCTCAGGTACCCGCTTGCCCTTAGCGCCCATGGCATTCACCCTGCCCTAAGTCCAGCTCTGACCATAATAAATCAAAACTGTATGAATAACAAAATGAAATTCCCAAAGGATCAGCACATTGACTTTTTACTGTAGTGATAAATGATTTTGGTGAAGTAATTAAAGATATTGAAGATACATTTTTTTTACTCTTTCTACCCCATGAGCTGTTTGGCATGTGCTGATATGGTACAGTATTCTTCCATGGGCCACCAAGTACAGCTAATTGTTTATAGTCTGATTTCTAACATCTGCACTTTACATTATGTAAAACACACGTACTTGTTTCATTTACGGCTTACATCATTTCAAAATATACTTCAATCAATGTACAACAGTTTTGTGTATATTATAAGAAATTCTCTGAAGTATGTATACACTGTATAGACAGCACAGACTATGCTTCTTCTTTCTTTCTTTGATCCTTAGCCGCTGACCGTCAAAGCAGTCAGTGGCCATCACGCCTAGTGGCGTCTTGTAGGGCAACAACAAATTGATTCCACTTTGCTTGGTCGGCGGCCATCCTTCGTACAGTGCCCCAACTCTGGTTCATTCTTTGCATCTCAGCCTCCACAGTCCTCCGCCAGGTTGTTTTTGGTCGGCCTCTTTCGTTTTCCTTCAGGGGTCTAAAGCATAGCTGTTCTTGTGATGGCATTGGGGTCTCTTCTGAGGACATGGCCAACCCAGCTCCAGCGTCTGCCAGCTATGATGGTGTGCATGTCCTCTTGCTTGCTCCGAGTAAGCAGATCTTGGTTGGTGATGGTATTCGGCCAAAAGATTCGGTGAATTTTTCTTAGGCATGTTGTGTGAAAAGAGGACAATTTCGACATTTCCTTCTCTGTAACTCTCCAGCATTCCGCACCATAGAGAAGCACACAGCTCTGATATAATCTTAAGTTTGTGCTGTATTGAGAGGACTTCCAGATGTTGTTTAGGCTAAAAAAGGCTGTTCTTGCCTTATTCATTCTGATGTTGATGTCTTTGCCTGCCCCGCCGTCTGGTGTTACTATGCATCCTAGGTATGTGAAGGTGTCTGTCTGTACCAGTTGCTGATTCCTTACTGATATGGGCTCAGGGTTGCTCACATTGAGCGTCATGACCTCTGACTTCTTTAAATTGATGTTCAAGCCCACCTGCTGGCTAAACTTAAGTCTATCCGTTTTTTCCTGGATGTGTTGATGTGAATGTGCTAGTAGTGCAATGTCATCTGCATATTCCAGATCTTCCAATGTAGAAAATGTAGTCCATCTTATTCCTCTTGGACTGCCCTCTGTTGACAGACTACGCTTGCTTGACCATATCCGCCACATGGAAAATGGTCGCATCTCCTAGGATATTTTCTATGGACTATTGGCAGATGGCAAAAGAACACCCAGGCGACCATGGCTGAGGTTCAAAGATGTGTGCAAGGAGACCATAAAGGCACTAGACATAAATCAAATAACCTGGGAGGATGAAGCTGCCAGTTGCGCCAAGTGGAGATGATCCGTACAGCGCTACCCCGATTGGGCAAAAAGCTCTTACAAGCAGAAGCAAAGAGAACATGCAGAAAGGAATACCAGGCAACAGCCAAAAAAAAGCAGCTGAAGGCTTTCACCTCAAGGGCTCATCACCCCCATAGTCATTT
This sequence comes from Oreohelix idahoensis, assembly GCA_024509875.1. Classification (NCBI taxonomy): domain Eukaryota; kingdom Metazoa; phylum Mollusca; class Gastropoda; order Stylommatophora; family Oreohelicidae; genus Oreohelix; species Oreohelix idahoensis. Next base: position 778,381 of record JAMPIV010004488.1, read on the forward strand.
ATGACTGGAGGAGGCTACATCTCTCATATATAGGGTTACTTCTTGTTTTTGTTTTGTTTTTAAATCACTTATAGAAAAAGAAATATGGTATCCATTTTCGAGCTTGAATGAAAAGTAAAAGCTGCTTGAGACAGAAAGAGTTAACATGGTTATAAATTAAAGATTATTGACACCTTGAAGTAAAGCCTTCTGGTCTCCAAATAATTTCTTCTTCTTTGTTCACTTTCAGATGTCAACTTGAATATATTCAAATATAGCAGTGGTCAGCTTGAGGTTGTTGGCATCTCCATAGAGTTTTTTCAAGAACAGTACTGATGATGGCCATAACTCATTTGGTTTGATGTATTACATTTCACTTTTCACTTTGCAAAGGTGGTAATGCATCGTCATGCTCTGTTTTCGACTAGCTGCTGTATTTGCACTTGATAAAACTCTTGGCTTCTTCATAACGTATGTTTGTGTCAAGAATTTAACGTGAAACAAAGCTAATTGATTTGTGTCTTCCTGTTAAGTAAACCATTGTATAGATGTATTACATTCATTAATGTCGTCATGTCATTAACAAAAAATAATGTGCGCAGTTGGTAATACTGTAAAACTGATATTGGATAAAATGGTATTATATCAGATGTATAATTACTGTCATAAATGGTATGGTTCAACGTATTTTTTCTGACAGGACACAATAATATATATATTGGCACGGTTATGGCATTAAAATTATGGTCTGTTGAGGTTCTTGTAATAAATATTGATGATGACAGATGAATAGTGAATTGGGTGTCATCCAAGACATCCCGGGCTTTCCTACCTTCTTCCCCATTGTTAACAGCATGATTGGTGTGAGAGAGCATTGGGAGGACACACATAAACACGCACCTTCACACTATTAGACACTTTTGATTTACTCTACTTGGACTGATTGGAAGAACGAAATGATGCAATATTCAGAAACCGGAAAGAAAAATTATACCTTGAATTAGCCACACTGTATATTCTAATTATAGTCTAAGCAGAGGTTGAACAAGATAGTTTTTCATAAACAAAAAAAAAGAAAACAGATGAAAACATCAGAATGTGACAGCAAACATTAAAATTGATAAGAAATGAGGAAAAGTACTGTACGAAAGTGTTTTTTTATAAATGATGTTTGCTATGGCAAAATTGGCCCTGTATAGTTCCCATTGGTCCCTGATAAGACAAGAAATAAAAGGACTACAACTCCTTCAGGCTTCTTGTACAAGGTGACTAATACAAGGTGTGCAACCTCTTCATGTAAAACAGATTGCTACAGAAGTCACTGCTGCAAGGGCATGTGGATTCTTAGTGCTGGCTTCCTGAAAGGGGGGGACCAGCTGCAGTGATCTCTGCATGTACCATAGGGAGCAAACAGGGATATGATGATGTTGGAAAAATTGGTCACCTGCTTCTTGAACTGCTTCTTTTTGATTCACAGATTGGAGTTATGTCACGTCCTGACCAAAGGCAGCATAAAAAACAAGATTGCGGAGAACAATCTGGTCGGAATAAGCTTCCCTTGCATGTGTACTTTAGTAGCTTCCTTCTTCTCATAACATGCCCACAGAAAGTGGATTGCTTCCTTCTAACCTGAGGAATAAGCTTCCCTTGCACTTTGACCTCTTGCAGGACATTCTCATTACTCATTTTAGCTGACAATGGTATTTTTAACATTCTTCTGTAAAACCACATCTCTGTGGTATCTAGTGTTTTTCCTACTTGTGGTAGTAACACCATGCGTTATTTACATAAACAAAGTAAAATGCCTTAGATAGTTCATAAGAATGCTACCCGTGCACCAAGCATTCACATACTCTTGCAGCAGTCGTTTCAGTAGTTATTTTTACATGTTGAAGTTGCCAGCCCCATACAAAACTTCATATTAGTTGCCTTGTATGACGTGCCTGAGGGTGCAATAATCCTTTTCTTTGTCTCTTCAGACGTCAGTTATGTGGAACTGTGGCTTTGCTTCATATATAAAACATTACAACAGCACAAGAGCCGCAGCTTGAATTTATACCAGCTTGTTTTTGTAATGTGATTTTTAAATGGCTTGAATTTGTATATCCAGTTCCAGATTGTGTATGGACAGTCCAGGATGTGCCTGAGGAAGCCAAGTGTGTCTCCATGGACAGTACCGATGACAAATGGTGGGAAATGGTTGACCTCACCAAGCTGTTACTTGCTTCAAACCAGCTGACGGCTATTGGGGAGGGTCTAGGAAATCTGACAGCTTTAATTGTGCTTGATGTAAGTGCTGAACATAACACATGCTTTCCTGGATGTAGTCTCTAATCTTGTCACGTGTTTGATGAATATAAACCATGGTCATGTTTGACACTGTACTGCATGCAAGTTTTATTACTTACAAGTAGAAGTATTTGGATCACATGACACATACTGTGAGGAATGTGGGTACACTTGTGGTGCTTGATCTAAGTTCTAATTAAACTGCATATTGGGAGCTGCGCTAGCGTAGTGGTTACAACACCGCTCTGGCGACCGGGTGATGCAGGATCAAACCCGGGCGACGACATTTGAGGATTTTTCGTCGACCGGGATTTGGACTGGATTAACTCGAGACCTGGCGAGAACATTTGAAGGAGTGTCGTCGACCAGGGACTGGCGGCTCCTGAGCCGACCCAGCTGCAGTGGGTACCTCCGAAATCGGCGAGTATTTGCCTGAATGGCGAGGGACACATGTCTGTGTACAAGGAATAAAGAGATACTCACGTAAAATCAATGTCAGGTTAGACATAAAAATAATAACCTGAGATTTTGCCTTGAGTATTAGCGGACGTACGCAAAAAAAAAAAAAAACTGCATATTCATTCATTTTCCTTTGCGCTCCTTACGGAGCATATGTTTGCCACTACAGCTGGTCCCCTTGCAGGAAGCTTGCATCTAGCATTTGCATGCTCTTGCAGCAGTAGTTTCTGTGACTATTGGTTTGACATGATGAGGTTACCTGATGCACATCTTTATATTAGACATCTTGTACGACATTCCTCAGGATACATTAGTCCTATTCTTTTTATATCTTTACAGAGATCCCCCAGAAACTACATGATACATTACATATAATGTTGGATATAAAATTTAATATTACATATACTGTTGAATATAAAATCAAATCTTACTGCATATAGTGTTGGATATAGAATCTAACAGTGTTAAATATACAGTAGTGTTAGGTATAAAATCTAATATTACATTTACTGTTGGTTATAAAATATAATTATATTTTATACAGGCGAACCCTGCTTTACGGAGGGTTAGGTTTCACACCCTTGCTGTAAAGCAGGAATCTATTGCAAATGCACAGCAAAGCCTAATAACATGTTTACACTATCATATATTAAGTTAGCAATAGAACTAGACATACAAATTATAGAATACTAAAAAGAATGTACAGTTTAGAGCACTCGCTGCTTACCTTAAAATATTTAATCCTTAGCTTACAGTGATTGGTACCAGAGGACCACCTATCTTTAATGGCTGAGTTGGGTTATTTTTTTTTTCAGTCCATATTTTTGAAGTTTTTGTGGCTTAAAGTTTCTACAGGTTAGGGTAGCTGGGGTCATGCCTAACCCTCCTTAAGCTCCTTTTATGACATGCTTTGTTGGTTCTTCTTCTTCCATCCTTAGCCACCGACCGTCAAAGCAGTCAGTGGCCATTACGCCTAGTGGCGTCTTAGGGCAACAGCAGATAGGTTTTCTTTGCCGGGGTGTTTCGTTCTTTATGGGCAACGGCACATCACGCCTGCTTTGCCATTGCGTCTTGGCGTCTTTAGGGCAACGGCAAATCAATCCATTTGCTGTTGTTTCCGTAATCGAAGTGACTGGCAAACGGGTGATCAGCCCGTTGGTGCTTTGTTGGTTACAGGGTTACTATTCTTAGTATAATGTTTGCTTGATATAAATTTACATTGTGCTGCCTGTAAGCTTTGATCACGTTAAACATTGTAATGGATGTATGTTCAGTTCATATTAGTAATTGTCAGGTTTTAAATCCATCCTATCGACGTTCCAATCATTAGTTTTATTAATTATTATAGAAGCCTCGAATCTTCAGGAACTGGTGTAGATCTACTGTCCTGGTCATGCAGGGATACATGGCAATGAAAGAGCTTCAAGAGCTCCCATCGTGGGTGCATTGAATGTGGATAAAGGAGAGATACTGAGGACAATTAATGATTGCTTATTAGACAATGACACTGCAATAGATGAGTCATCAAGGTTAAGATTGCTGGAATTAGCATCAAATGCAAAACTAGCAGAGATGGTCGGATGCATTCGTCATTTATACAACCATCGAGCAACAGGAACAGTTAGCATTCATACCCTTTGATATTATCTGAGGGAGACTGAGCACCAGTGAGTTTGCCCAGAGTGCAGTGATGTTGATTGTGATCAAGAATAACAATATCGACGTTCCAGAACATGTCACTACTTCGAGACTTGGTTTACAATATAGTAAGGTTATTAATGTTCTTTAACATTGTTCACCTGTGTCCATTACTTTCTAGATCCATGATAATGAATTGACCACCCTACCAAATTCTATTGGCTCACTTGAAAATTTGAAGAAACTTGATGTCCGGTATGCATACAATGTTGAATTTATAGTTCTTATTAACTACAGGTTGGTAACACAGAATTCGAAATGCTCGAAGATGACTGTTTCGGAAATCAGATTTTTTTCAGTTTTTGGATTTTGCCCAAAAGTAGCCCAAGTCTGCCAAAAAAGTAGCCCAAGTCGCTCAAAAATTGGTTCGAACATCGGCCAAAAGTCAACCGAAAATACTTTTATTTTTCTGATGTTCAGGTTCTGAGTTATTTGACCTATAAGCTGCAGTCCAAATGTGATATGAAAACTTGAAATAAGCTCCAAATGAAGTCCATAATGCACCAGAGAGAGAAATTAAAGAAGACAGAACTTATATTTAGCCACTTAAAAACTGTACAGTGGGCCCTTTTTTTGTCAAAAAAAAAAACAGTTTAAGATAAACAGAGCTGAAAGTGTTAACTTTTTACTTTTTTTGAAAGTTAGATTTCTACTACAACTAATGAAGCTTTCTAATGTCAGAAGAGCAATTCTAACCGCATTCAAGGATGTGGACTTTTGTGTATGTGTGGGGGGTTTTAGTATTACAATGCATACAAATGTTCAAGTTTCAGATTTCTTGAGTTTCAGTATTAAGTTTGAAATTTCTAAGCTTATGTTTTAAATTTGAATGTTCAGGTTTTTTCTTTTAATACATGTAGAAACGAAGTTTTAATATTTATGTGCTCATCTTTCATTTCACTGTTCAGCTTTCAGATGCACTGTTTTAAAACTAACATAATAGTTTTTTGTTTTTTTTAACATGCACTGTGGTTGTAATAAAATTTTTACTGTTTTCTCCTGCTTCTTTTCCCTATTGCCTTCTTAAGGAGCATGGAGCCAACACTACAGTTTGTCTCCCTGCAAGAAGCCTGTATGACAGCTTTTAGGTGCCATTGCAGCGGTAGTTTCTGTTGCAACTTGATGAGGTTGTTAACCCCATGCACATGCTCGCCTCTTGTGACATAAGTGGCTAATCACCTCTTGTGACATAAGTGGCTAATCACCTCTTGTGACATAAGTGGTTAATCACCTCTTGTGACATAAGTGGTTAATCACCTCTTGTGACATAAGTGGCTAATCACCTCTTGTGACATAAGTGGCTAATCACCTCTTGTGACATAAGTGGCTAATCACCTCTTGTGACATAAGTGGTTAATCACCTCTTGTGACATAAATTTTTATTTAATTAATCACCTATTGTGACATTCCCTTTTCTCAACAGTGCGTGGTCACTACGATGATTTAGCGTCGCTACAACTGTTAGACTTATAGTAATATACTTATGAATGACTAGTTTATAATAAATAAACCACTAGTCAAGAATCAATGACATCATCAGTCATGACACACATGAACCCATGATGTCATCAAACCTTGTGGGCCTCCATACAAGTCAGACCGGAAAACATTTAGATTAGAGAGAACCTTGAACAATGGTTGGTCATACTCACTTAGTAACAATAATTTTAGACTAGAGGTTTCCTAGTTAGTTTAAATCATCTTTGCGGCATTCCTGTTGGTGAAACTGGGCAGTTTCAGCTGAGCACTTGAATGCATCCCAATGGCAAACCTAATCATTTAAAGGTTTCAGGTAAATCCGTCCTTCAACTCCCAATTAGAAATACTTTCATCGTCCGGCAAGCCCTAGTACTCAATGTTCAACTTCATTTTGCATAAATTCTGGTAGCTTTTCTCTCTTTGTCAATTGTTTTTTCGATCTAAGATCCTTTTGATCTCTTTAAAAAATTTGTCACTATCTTATACTTCGAGATTTCAGTACTACGGTCTTGAGCAATACGGTTATCTAAGTGACTTTTACTTGTTTCAGTGTTGTTCTAGAGTCATTATTATTTACTTTCTTGATTCATTTTTTGAGGCGATTTTCTTCTATTTGATTGGTATCGCTCATTTTGTGTTTCTTATCACCGAATGTTTTTGTTGTAACCTAGGTCGTAATTCTTGTCTTTGTCCCTGTTTGTGGAACAAAAAAAACGTCCCTTGTTTCATACTGTTATATTTGTAAAACTGATTCAATACCGTTTTTATTTGTAAAACTGTATATTCTAGTATATAACCATATCTATAAATGTTATTGTTATATCATAACATTTTATGAAATGCATTACTCGCCAGCAAGGTTGCCACTCAAGTTCTAGAGATAAACCCAGATTTTCTTCTTTAAAAAACCCAGAAATACCCAGATTATTTTAAGCCTCAAATACACGGGCTACAATTATGCTTACACAATCTTTTTGTGCAACTTTAGCACAAATAAGCTGTGTGCTCCATTTTTATTGATTTCTTTATTTTTACTTTATTTTCTAGTTTTCACAATATATAAAAAGTTTTATTAAATCAATATTTAACTTTCGAAATTAGGATATTAACAGTAACATGAAAGCCGACAATAGTATCTCCGCTTTAGCATTTTGTGGAGACAGGGCTCTTTTTGATGAAAAACTTGTTAATAACAGTTTTGCTTTGACTTCGAAGTTTTTCATGTGCTTTTATGTGCCAATAATAAAAAGCTGTTTTGTTGGCCTTTTGCCACAGACTGTACAAATTGCAAGCTAAGCGAGCCGGCTTTATCCAATCCTTCAGTTCGCTGTTTAGCCAGTCCTCACAAAAAGCCTGCTGATATAATGGCTTCATTTTTTTTTTGGTTGTTGTTCAAAAATAAGCAATTCAATTTTAAGTTGGAAAATTCAAAAAGAATACTTTTAAAACACATCGCATAATTTATTGTACATGACAACCATTAACAAAATAACATAAATATAAGCTGATGTAAACGAGTAAAAAACAACGTCATTGATGTGGTTAAAAAACATTAAATTTAAGTGGTAAAAAAATGCCAATTTTTTACATTTAATTATAATATAAATATAATGCTCAGTGCACAGAATATACATACATTGTAAATGTCAATTGTCAAATATACCCAGATTAATGCAGATTTGGAGATAGCCAGACGGAAGCCAAAAAACCCATATCTAGTAAATAATACCCAGCTGTGGCAATGCTGCTCACCAGTGCTATTAATTTTGATATAACGAGGCAATTTTTTTCATTTGTGCCCCTCTAAAAAATCCTTTAATATTCTTTTGTTTGTTTGATTTTTTTTTTTAAACATCTTTATTCACATTCCGTGGAAATTTACAAAGGCATATGCATTGAAACATTAACAATAATAGCATGAATATAAGTATAAAAATGAAAATACAATGAGCAGCTGTATACAACAACAAAAAAAGACCTTTCACTCCTTACACACACTCATTTACACACTCTTTCTTGTACTCTAAATATATATTGCACATTCTTTGTTGTTGTAATCATAGTATTCATTTACTATGTAGATATATTTGTGCCGGAATGTCTGTCCCTGTCCTTTTGTGTGATCTCTCACACCTCCAGCACTATCATTTCTTTTTCTTGATTTTTCCCTCCAAGCGCTTTTATTTGGCATTCCATTTTTCCTTTCATACATTTTACTCTTTATGCTGAACCATACATGGGGAAAGTCTCTAACACGCTTTTCTCCCCTGTGGCAGTATTTGCTACTTTTTGTAGAATAAGCTTGGAGCTTCCAATTTTTATACAGAAACAAGATGAATAAAGAATATTTCGTATAACTACTTGGACTTATCAAATATACTACACTGTTGCAATTTTCCTTGACTGTTGAAAGTTTGCTATTTATAATCAACCCTTCAAGCACAGTTTTAAAACTACAAAGGCACTTACGAGTATTCTTGATTACCTGGGTTATTCCTTACATCTGGAAGCAACATCTCTGGTGTATAACCAGTCTTCCACAGAAGAATTGCAGTAAAGAAAGTCTTGTGATTATTTCCCTTAGCACAAGAGATCCACAGATTTTCTTCCCTTTCCCCAAAGGCACTGTCACAACATGCCTGAGGGAAGCAGTAGTCATATCCTTTTCTTGCCTCCTCGGAAACCTCCCGGAACTACTCAGGGCTTTTCACTTTTGCTGGAGTATATTTTCCTTAGTATTAACATTTCAGTGCAAATATTTCTCAGATTGTCACTGATAATAGGTCACCCCCTTTGTTCATCAGTACACTCATTGTCTCCGCAAAGTTAGCATTTTTATTGTTTAAAACTAAACATTTTACAATTACTCTAGCAATCTATGCACAGAAGTTAAATGTTGATTTAAAAAAATTATTTCAAGCCACGAAGTTAGAAAAAGGAAGGCAGTCACTACAATGTTTTTACTAATAGCCATTGTCACCTCTATCCTTACAACTACTACCATGTTTGTACTTACAGCCATCATTATGTTTATAATTACAACCACCACCTTGTTTCTACTGACAGCTACTTACATGTTTATACTTACAGCCACCACCATGTTTCTACTGACAGCTACTTACATGTTTATACTTACAGCCGCTACCACTTTCTTACTTACAGCCTCCATGGTGATTGCAATTACAGTAACAGTCAGGTTTGAACTTTCTTTCACTCAGTTTCATACATAGAATTGTAACAAATTTTATATTTAGTCATAATAATGCTGTTATAGCTTAGTCACAGCCATGTTTGCTCTTGTAATATAAATCAATTTTTGTACATATACCATATATACTCGAGAATAAGTTGAGAAATGTATTCTTATTTTGGACCTTAAAAAAATATCCCAGACTTATAGCCGAGTCAAAAAAAAGAATATGAGATCGGTCGGTGTTGCACCCTCCCCCTTCTCGTTCTCGCCACATACTGGTATCCTTCAGATATAAACATACATGCCACACCTCAGAGATGAAAAACCTGTACAAAAAAACCAAATACCCTGTACAAAGACCCAAAAACGTAACAAAAGAGTTAAAGCATGTCTTCACTTGCTTTAAAACCTAAACAACAAGAGTTAGAATTTATTTTGCATTGTAGAAATGCTGTGACTATCATCATTTAGTCTATTTCTGCAGTCCGTGTGTATCTTTTTTCATCATAGAGAAAGACCTCGCACAGTTTCATGACATGTTGCTTTGTCAGAGATGCAATGTAATCCATGATAAGTTCCAACAATAACTTTATTTCAGTCTTCCAATTTTACAGACGATTTGATCATATAATTATAGTGTCTGCCATGCTGGGAGTATTTGGTATTATTCCAGTTTCGTATGTAGCTGTTGTGTAATGCAGAATGTCCTATTTTGAACATCAAGACAATTAGGGAGTATCTCCAAAATAAATATGTTCCAAAAACTATTCTAAAAGCTTAAACACAAATGGCTTTTGTCATTGTCCAGCGAATTCATAATATATCAAATCCAATCTTGAAATACAGGCAAGAAATACACAGTCCAACAGGGGATAATCTTTCAAGTCTACTTTTCAACATCGGTCCTGTTCAATATCACACTCATTGCTTAGGTGCTAAAATGCGGTGCAAAAGTGGGCTAAAACCACTGGCCAGTCATCTTACAGCATTAACGTTACCGTCATCTTGTGTATATAACTGTCTTTTGTGTCTTTAAGTTTCTTTTGTTTTATAGGTTAATTATGAAACGTCATCAGTCTCTGTTGTCTCTTATGTTGGAATTGAGGGTATCAACGTCATCAATTTTGGTCTAAATGCGGTATCCTTAAGGACTCATGTCTTCAAATGGATCAAAATTTTGATATCCAACATTCTCAAATGGAAATTTATCCAACATCTTTTTCACAACAGCAACATAAAAGTTCCTCACATCTCTGAAAAATGAATTTCTCACTTGAGAACTTATATCTAACTCTTCCAGTAATGTCTTGTTGGACAGACCAACAGCAAGTGTATGGTCATCATGCTGTAGATCATGTTCAGCATACTTTAACAATCTTAGATCTTTCACTTTTTTTACATATTTTCTCTACTCTACATAGCCAAAAGTTTGACAATATATTTTCATTTTACGTCGCATCATCTGACGGCACACTAAAAGCCATTTTCATTGCCATCATGAAAACCATTTTGTTGCTGTATTTAGTGTCTTTTGGTTGCTTCAAGGGTATTATCTCTGGATTTTTGTGACTCAAATCACACTTTCAGCCATCTGACATTACGTGTAGAAGGGTACACAAACGTGATATTTCTGTTCAAATTGGCTTGTTAAATTCAGTCAACAGAGGTAGCACAAATTGGAGAAAACGTAGAGCCATCTGGGTCAGTGGTGATTTCAGTAACTGATAATGTTTTTGACACGGCATGGTTTTTCCATATCGTCGTGGCTCTCAAAGTATAAAGATAAAGCAGAATATTGATTTAAAATTCTGCCCATTTTCCGAACTATTAAACCCTTGAAGCAAAGATACAGCAACAGCCATGCGACTGCTGTGTCTTTTAGTGTGCCCATGATGCACTATAGTTTGAAATATCCATTTTTTAATGTCTAGTGTATTTTCGTAGCAGACAGTCCATTTCATCCACCACCTATTTGTGACTGTAAATTTGTTAAATTCAGTTGAAACTCATCTGGGTCAGTGGTATTTGATGTTTTTGACACGTAATGTTTTTGACCGGCATGGTTTTTTCCATATCGTTTGGCTCTCGTTTTGATTTAAAATTTCCGTTTTGAGCTATGCTCAAAATGATAGTAGATATCTATCAAAAGGTCATCAACAGGAATAGTCAGCTGCTTTATACTCTCCTTGGCACAAAGATTTGCAAAGTGGCAAATACACCCTATACTAAACACATCAGGGTTCTTGCTCTTGATTCACGTTAGTACAGAGTTTGATTTGCCAATCATTACATTGCAGTTGTCACTTGTAAAACCTATACAGTTAATCCATGGGATTTGTAAGTCGCTGAACATAGCATCAATATCCCTGAAAATAGCTTCACTGGTTCCACCAGTACCAACTGACATGTCTAGCAACCTGGTTCTAGATCCTATGCGATCTTCAAATACCCTCACTATTATAGCTAAACGCTTGTTAGTTTTTCCTATCATTTGACTGATCGATCATCAAGGAGAATGGTGTCTCACTGCAGAAGCAGCTATGTTGTGTTGTGTTGAGCAATAAAATTTGCAAATAAAACTTTGGCCTTCCTTATTTTATCTTCTTCTTGTTGAGTCTGAGTAAAGAAGGCCTTGATAGAACTTCCTTTCTTCAGCTGTTAGTTCCTTTCATGCAGTTTTGTTTTGAAATGCTCCTTCACATCGTGTAAGCCAGATGCCACCACTTTAATATCTCTATTGCATATTCTACAGAATGCATGTGAAGAGCCTAATTTGGATGTCTCAATAATCCAAGGGAATGTAGATATCCAGTCAGCTTGAAACTTCCCACGACGTTGATCTTCTTCTAACCTCCTTTTTTTAAAGTTAGGCTCAGCCATTATGTTTGATGAATGCAATATTTCCTGCTAGACAGAAAAAAAAGAAAATAATTAATGTGAAAAAAGTAAATACAAATAATCAACTTGAAAATTATCATTTGTAATTTTAATATTATATAATAAAATAGAATCTTGGAAAAAAATGAATACGATTTATGGTTGAAATGAACAATATGCTGTGTGTTCCATAGTGCCTTATAAAAGTATACGTCTAAAGAGACCAGTAATAAGCGTTATGGGTTAGGTTTAGGAATCTTAAATCTAATATATATATATATTTTTTTTAAAGCTAGCAATGATAGGAAACTCTTTACAGAGCGATACAAAAGGAAGCAATCTGATCATCAGAAGGAGTCCCCCCGTCCGACAAGTGTTTCGGCCCTATATACTCCTTAAATGAAAATATAATCTGGCGTAATATTATATATTCTTTACCGAACTTAAAAAATTGGAATAGCCGTTAAAGCCCAACTGGTAGCTTTAAATTGACCTACCCATACGACTTTTCTTCTTTCTTCTTCCATCCTTAGCCATCAACCGGCAAAGCAGTATGTGGCCAGTACGCCTAGTGGTGTCTTAGGGCAACAACAAATCGATCAATCTATCGCTGTTTCCACCACGCCTAGTGGCGTCTTTGTGGAACAAAAACAGACCAAACAATCTATCATTGTTTCCGTAATCAGATTGGTTGGCAAGCAGGTGATCACCCCACTGTGCGAAGTTTTTACGGGATGGGGTAAACAACCCCATGCCCATACCCTCCTTAGTCGCTTTTTACGACATGCGTGGTAGGGTGCAGTGTTACTATTCTTTGCTCCCCTTTCGGGCCCCGGTAATACACGGGTGACATACGACTTTTAGTGTCAATCAAAAGTTGATAGTAATTAATTATTTAATAAATATAAATCATTGGATGACCGTAATGATGATCACCCAAGGCAAAATCGCATTGTTTTTTAAAGAAACGAAATTAAAACTAAGAAGAGAAGTAACTCCAAATAAACTTTTCTCTGATCAAGTTAAGATGCAAATTTGCCTTGCTTTTGTTTTTTTTTCTTCAGTTTCATAATTTGGTAATATTGGAATGACGGTCGCCGAACGCTCCGCATGTATTTTCGTACCATTTAGGGTTAACCCTAACCCCAACCCTAATCCTAACTCTAAATGGTACAAAAATACATGAGGAGCGTTCGGTGACCATCATTCCGATATTACCCATAATTTGTATTATATTATTATTCAAATTTACATTTCTTTACTGCAAATCCCGCAGCAATTGAAAAATAAGCGGCTTGATTTTCATTGGTTGATTTTGTTTTTCACTTGGCCTAACATCTCACCGAATCTCATGACGCAAATTACATCTATGGTAGTGGCGCAAGATGATCGATTTTTATATATATTTAATAATTAGGCACAAAAAAACCGTACAGACGTTATGTACGGGCCGTACACATCTGAAAACGCAAATACCTTGTACAGATTATGGGTAAACCATAGTCTGTGGCATGTATAGATATAAATTTGCTGCATCATTAAATGTTTTTAACAAAATACATTAAAAATATTTGAATCAATTTTATTAGGCTGTTAATTGTGATAATTATTAAAATAAAAACATGCACTTAATACAGACACAAATGATACACGGTTAAAAAAAAATTTTCCATCATGCTTTCGTACTTTCTGTCGTGCGTATACCAGAATGCACAGCTGTGTAAATCATTTGTTGTAAATACCAGCAATTTTTTTTTTTTTTTTTTTTTTGGGGGGCAATTCCAATGCAATACAGGGATTCAGAATCGACGAAAAACTTGTACGAGACTGGCGTAAAATAAAAGAATCATTCTAAGAAATGCCGAAAACGAAACAAGGAGAGGGAATACTTCATTGTTTATGGCTCCTGAAGAAGAACTAAATTAATGGGTTTTAACTCCGCAGCAAAACAGTTGCATCATTACTTAAGGATCAATTCAAATTCACCCTCCATTTGAAAAGGAGTGAAAAATATCGCAGCATGCTAGAAACATCATCATTGATCGTGAAAATAAAGGCCTAACACCATATTTCCAATATTTCTCAATGTAACGGGATGCTTGACCTGTTCTAGAAATATCCAAATTTCTAGTATCTTAATGTTTTACTCTTTCACACTTTTATTTTTACTTTGACTTATAATCAGGTTATTTATTTTGGAAGGTTTTAAGTCTTAAAGTCTAGGGGTAGACATGTAGTCGAATAGACCTATAATCAAGTATGAATGGTATAAAAAGTATCCCGTTACACGCCCATTGAGGCATATTGGGAATATGGTGTTAGGCCCTTATTTTCTTGACCATCGGCACACTAGGGGTGATGTGGTCAGTATCATGCTGGCCGCCTTAACCTTACCAGAAGTTGCTCTGGTACCCAATTGGGGGCTGGGTCGACCCAGGAGCCATTTGCGGCCTAAAAAAATCCCACCTTATCTGGGGATCGAACCTTAGACCACTGAGCTAGGAAGCCAGTGCACTATGTATGGTATACCTTGTTTATATTTTTTCTGTGTTGATATTTAATTAGAACCAGTTGCAGTTGCTTGTGCATATAGTCACATCCATTTTTATTTTACTCACAGCCACAACCAGCTGTCAGAAATTCCTGCGTCTGTAGGATTATTGTCCAACCTGCACACCCTGAGTGCTGACTATAATCAACTAACATCTATCAATGAGGATTTCTGCAATCTCAAAATGCTGGAAGTTTTGGTAAGACATTGTAATAATCTTTGCTGTATGCATTTTGCTTAAATTTATGAGTATGCTCACTCCCAACATAATCTCTTCACACAACAACCACCACAAGAGATTGATGTCATAATGTGGCTTTGATGCCTAGGGAATTATTATCTTTTTACTGGGCACAACATCAGCAAGTGCACATCTGCATGTGGATGCATAAAGAACTGAGCATTGATGAATTCGGTCTCACTGAATTTGTATTACCAAAAATACGTAGAACAATTCTAGGTGACAAGTGGTTAATACAACAAATACCTCTGAACTGTATAACATATTCCATTACACATTCAAACTATTATTAAACTATACTGCACTACCAATAATTTCAATAAACTTCCCCTAACCAGCTATCAAGGAAAACTCTAGAAAGACCAACACTTGCTCGTCCCAAGACTAATTCTCAATTGCTAATGATACAATGCTTCTTCACACCTCAAACTGTTGCAACCAACTCTTAATTCCCTTCTTGACTCTTTGCTGTCCAGATGTTAACATTTCACAAATCACACTTAACTGCTAGTTCTGTTTACTCACAGTAATCATTACATGGGTCACGCACAACTACGGCACTCTTTGTGTACAAGCATGAAAACATTCCATAAATACAACTGTGTTCACTGAATATAACAATCAATCAACACATCCCAATCAATCAACACATAACAATAAATCAACACATCATATCTCCCTGTGATGCATAGAATTTTGGCAACCATACTATTCATCCAATATCTTCCAAACATCCCTTGACACTCACATTAGAGATATAGCTGATTAACCTCAAACAACACAATCGAAGTAGTGGTTCAGTTCCTGCGCAGATAATCACATCATTTGTTTATGTCTTTATCTCAGGATTTTCCATTTCACTTTAGGGTGGCTTTTAGTTGGTATTTAAATTTTTTTAGAGGAATTTCGTGATCCAGTATTGAATCCAAAAACTATAAATACTGACAAAGGTTAATTCAAATTCTCAGCTGTCGTCTGTATGTTAGGACTTCTTCCTATGTTCATTTTCTGCATATGTATTTGGCTAAGCTTGAAGTCAGTACTTTGCTGATTTTTTTGATTTTTTACCATCTTTGCTGGTGTTTTATTGAGACAAAATATAGTGATGTAGATTTGACTTTTTGCAGTCTTTCAGTTTTAATATTTCATACTTAGATACAGTAATGTAAGTCATCAATACGTTTATCAAACCTTCAGGTACAGAGACTGGCCATTAACTACTGATATTCCATAATAATGAATAACTATAAAACATCAAGAAAAATAAGACTATGCTCCTTCTTCAACATTTCAGAGCTTGTCAAACAACCTGATTCAGTCCTTGCATAGGAATATTGGCAAGCTGTTCCAGCTAAAAAATTTGAATGTCTCCAATAATAAACTAACCCGTCTACCTCCTGAACTAGGAGCCCTCAGTTGTAAGTTAAGTTTTGGTCAGTATGTTTATAATAATTTTATGTATATTAATGTGCATTTCTTTCTGGGATTTTGTTAAACTCAGTGATTTATTTACTGCCTTCATGTTGTTATGTCCTTTGTTTGATACTCTTCTATTTACCAAGTTCCAGCACCAGTGTGGCTTTCATAAACAACATGGAACCTCTGATTTTTTTTTACAAATCTGCCATGCTTGTCTTCTTTTGAGTATTTAATATAATATTTGAAATACCTGTACAAGTTGTCGCTAACAGTGTATCAAGATCACATCAAGTAATCATCACATTGAAGATTTGCTGCAGTGTATCTCCAATATTTTCATTTCTTGTCTCAGCAATACACTCTAGGCTACTGTTGAGTGCACATCATGGGGTGAGACAAATTTGAAGATTTGCTTCACACCAGGATATGCATCACATAAACGCAGAATATTGGGTTTAGGATCTGACGAATCAGCATAGTGCGGGATGACGAAAAACTTTGGTATCCAGGGGAGATATTCGGCAGTGTTCGTCGAAGGGGGATGTGTCCAACGGACTTGGAAGTGTAGAAATCCCTCTTCTGAAGAAATTGTAAAGGAGTCTGACTTGACTCTGGAACTGAGATTGCATTACAAATATATTTCAAAGTGAAATGAGAAAGTGGAACAAAAATACAGCCAGAATTGCCAAGAATGTGTGATAGACTTATCACTAAGGTTAGTATTAACCTCGAATAATTCGTATGTAGAATGTCGAGAAGCATGAGTATCGACTACTTCAACCACTCCAGTTGTAGGTGGAAAAATGCATAAGGAATATTTGTAAAGACACACATGTTTGATTCCTTCAGAGAATAGAAGGATGCAAAAACAGCGTAGACGTTAAAAATGGACGAACCAAAGTAATAATGTGTTCAGATGGAACTTTATTGTAACGAACTCAGGAGAGTACAGATGAAATAAATATATAGCCGCTGACACTGAAAGCACACAAGGACGATAATATTGGATCAAATAGTGACAGTGAAACGGACATGGTTCATTATATTTATGTATCTTCTATTATGTGAAATCGTCTTGTGCAAAATTAAAGGAGTTGAAATATTGAATGGACTTTGACGTTGATGTCTATAGTTCATATGGTTTATTGAATTGAAATACTAAGTATTTACATGTTCACAAATTCGGGCACAGGGCAGTCTAAGCGAATGCTACGAATTTACCCATAACGATTATGAAGAAAATGAAGCCAGATTTTCTGTTGATTAGTGTTAGAAAAATGAACCACCTAGACCATGAGACTAAAACAACCCGAGACGCAGTTGGTAGATTTTCACCAGTATAATACATTTATGAACCAAAACCACACTAATACAGACTCAGACAAGCAGCAGCATCATCACTTAACAGCTACTTTTTTGTCAGGCTTTTGATGTTTCCTTCTGCTTATAGTCTGTCTTCCGCCTTTCCCTTGATTACATAAATCAGGTAATGCCTCTTTGTTAAACCAAAATATTTTGTCAGCATTTTATCTCTTTCATTATTTCTGTCTTCATTCTTAATCTTTTAAGACCTCTTAGTTGTTTCAGTTTTTGGAAAATGAGCCCCTTTCTGAATATATACAGTATCCACATTTGAAGAGCCTTTCTTCTAATAGTTTGTTCAGTATCCATGTTTTTTCATTGTACAATAATGAGAATATAAAACACTTTATTACTTTCATCTTTAAGTTGTTGTTTATTTAGATATTATGCCTAGTGTTGATGCTTACATTATTGGCCATTGCAATTCTCTACTTCACTTGTCATTCACATCCTAGGCCTGCTTTATTGTTTATCAATCCCCTATTCCCTTCATCTGTGTTTAGATCTCCCTCCATTTAATTTACCCTGAGGATTCCAGGAGGTGGACTGCCTTGCACTGCTGTTAGCAGATTTCTTCAGTGTGTGTCCTCTCCATTTCCAGTGTCATATCTTCACCTGTTATTCCACTGATGCTAGTCTGGAAGCTTTCATCAGTTCCACTTTGGGGATCCTAAAGCAGGTCGATACATCCTTTGAAATTGAAGAATAATGAGTAAAAACAGTATACCTGATACGGAAGGTGCAAGATTAAGGGGGTGTTCTTGAAGACGATTGACAGATGGAGTAAGGCTGGAATTGAAGGAGCAAAGGAATAGAAAGACTTTAATATATAGAAATGGAGAAAGTGTGTGCTTGCAGCAGGAGATACTGAAGACATTAGAAAACCAAAGAAGTGTGTGTACTTCTTACTACATTAGCTTTTATTTCTGTAATTATAACTTTTACAGATGTGCGTATCTGAGAGTTTCCACATGTACACTGGGCAAATTTCAATATCAGGCCAATCAGGAAAGAGTAACAACAAATTGCATATATTGCAATGAGGAAAACCTAGAGCAATGGGAGACAACTACTTTAGAAACACTGAGCTCCATGTGTAATGGACAAAGTAATGTCTGTTTTCAGGTTTGAGAGTATTTGAATTAAGTGCTGCTTATATGTAACTTTTATCGCTACCGCACAATCTGCTTTCTGCAATTCTACCAGCAGAGCAGTGAAAAATTCAAGCTTAAGGCTATTTTGCTGAATGTAACTACCCTTCAAAGAAAAGATCACATTCCTATGTCATGCAGTTCATGAGTAGTGAATGTTTTTATAAGCTAGCTCATATGAGTTTTCACTGGGAATGTGGGGTATAGTACCTTTAATCTTAGGGTAGCTGCACTTTTAAATGCAAGCAGGAGAGGACTAGTCCTAAGTTTCTCTAACTTTCAAATTCTTTCTTTTACCCCTTCATCATCTAGAAATCTACCAAATCATGCCTGTGGTCTCACCTACCAGTAGATTTGGATCGACCTGATGCCAACCCCTGACCTAGAGGCTGCCATAAATAAGTGGGAATCACCTGGAAAAACGAATCTTTTGGCCAAACACCATCAGCAACCAAGAACTACTTATTCGGAGTAACCAGGAGGACATGCACACCATCATAGCTGGCAGATGCTGGAGTTGGGTTGGCCATGTCCTCAGAAGGGACCCTGATACCATCGCAAGAACAGCTATGCTATGGACCCCCGAGGGAAAGCGAAAGAGAGGCCGACCAAAAACAACTTGGCGGAGAACTGTGGAGGCTGAGATGCAAAGAATGAACCACAGTTGGGGCACTGTACGAAGGATGGCCGCCGACCGAGCAAAGTGGAATCAGTTTGTTGCTGCCCTACAAGACGCCACCAGGCGTGATGGCCGCTGACTATTTTATGACGGTTGCCTGATACGGATCATGGGAAGTTATACTTTCTTCCTTAAGAAGACCTGGAAAAAGATACAATGATAAGACAAGTTGGAGGGCTATAGTAATTGACCTTTGCTGCAAAAGCATGAAGAATTGTGCTGTATTATTCATGTAATATGTTCTCTACTTTAGTATGTATTTATTTGATCTATTAGATCTTCCACAGCCTATGTGTAGCTCATACATCTATGTAGGTTAATGCTGTCAACATTATGTTATGTGCAGGTCTTCGTGTATTTGATGCCAGTCATAACCAGCTGGTGAATCTCCCAGAAGAGTTTGGAGATTTGAGCAAGCTAGAGCAGTTACATCTACGACACAATCAACTATGTTGCCTACCTGTGCTACGTAACTGTAGAAACTTGAAGGTATGACTTATATATACACACAGCTCAAGTCTAGTCAGCATAAAACTCCCTTGGCTATCCACTTGTGTGTGATTACGGATCATGGGAAGTGTTATCACTTTCTGAGAATTATGTGGTTTTTTACTGTTTCATTGGCCAGTTCCATCACTAGCTTACCCATCTGTTGCCGTTGGCCAGCATGGTTGCCATTTTGAAAGAAATGAGGATTTCTTGAAGCATTGTTCATCCATTACCATCATCATCCTGACCCTTCAGCTCCCTATGGAGCAAAAGCCTTCAATAAATTCATGCTAAGCCTTTGTGTCTTGTGCCATCCATTCTTTATCCCTTCCATATTTGTCTACAGTTTCCTTCTTCATGTGTTTTTTTTTTTTATTATCTTCACTGAAGTTTTCTTGGGTTAGAGCTTCTACAAGATGAGTTGCTGGCCTCATGCCCAACCTTCCTGTTATGAGTAAAATTCATAACATGTCTGTCGATATCAAATCTGTTCGACAGGCAGTCATATTTGTTAGGATCAGTGACTATTGGTTACAGGAAGTGACATCATTACTTTTGGTGGCCAATTTGCAGACGTGAGTTTTGCAGTCTGCTAACTAAAGCGTCCCTTGGCTTTAAGGATTCGGTGTGTGTCTATTCAAGGTGTTAGACGTATGTGTTATCAGCTCCTGAGAATTATGTGGTTTTACTAGATCTTCATTATGTTGTTCCATCACTAGCTTACCCATATACCTCTGTGTGGTAAGACTGGTTTCTTATATGAAAGAGATAAAGATGATTCTGTGAAGAACGTGAGTTAAATGATTATAATAAAAACTGTGTGGAAATGTCCTTGACATTGTCCTAAGTACAAGACTCTGTAGTGCATGCTTCGTTTATTAAATTATTTGAAAAAGCTTTGGACTAAGGCTCTGGGCGGGGATTGAATGGGACCTACCCCTATGGGAATCTGGCATGATTGTATGTGGTTACCCCATCCCGTAAAAACTTTTTACCACAAAAACTTCAACAAATATGGACAAGTCAAATAAAGAATATAAATCAACTCAGCCGCCCAAGACAGAAGAAGGTCCTCTGGAAAGGAGGCGCATGAAGCAACCTAGAGAAAGCCGAAAGGAGTCTGGGTTGCCGACTAACCTTTTTTCGTCTAGGAAAATCTCCAGGATTGGCACCTGGAATGTTCGCACTCTGTGTGAACAAGGGAAAACTGCACAGGTAGCAGCAGAAATGTCAAATTACAGGATTGATATCCTGGGTCTCTGCGAGACACGGTGGAAAGGCATAGAGAAGAGGAGATTGATCACAGGAGAAATGGTGTTGTCCTCAGGACATGAGGAGGAAAGAGCCCACCACAGTGAAGGGGTGGCTCTAATGCTGTCCAAGGAAGCACAGAAGGCACTTATAGAATGGGAAGCAATGGGACCCCGAATTATAACAGCAAGGTTTAAATCAGCCAAAAAGAAAGTAAATATAAACATCATTCAGTGTTATGCACCAACAAACGATAAAGAAGAATCTGTGAAAGAAGACTTTTACACCAGACTACAAAGTGTCTTGGACAATAAGAAAAGAAAGGACATCACAATTTTGATGGGGGACCTAAATGCGAAAATAGGAACAGACAACACTGGCTTTGAAGAAATCATGGGAAAGCAGGGATTAGGTATGATGAACGAGAATGGGGAACTATTAGCAAACTTCTGTGCTTCAAATCAACTAGCTATAGGAGGAAGCATATTTCCACATAAAAGAATACATAAAGCAACATGGATATCACCAGACCACAGAACTGAGAATCAGATTGATCACATATGCATAAGCAAGAAGTTTAGGTCATCATTGCATGATGTGAAAGTATGTAGAGGAGCAGATGTTGTATCAGACCACCATCTTCTGTTGGCTAAAACAAAATTAAAACTCAAGAAATTTACAACAGCATATAGCTATAGACAACAGTATAATGTGGGATATCTAAGAAATCAGGAAATAAGAGAAAATTTTCAATCACAGTATCCAACAAATACCAAGTACTCGAACAGCTGGAAGATGAAACAGATACGGAAGACCACTGGCAACAAGTAAAAAAATATATGGAACGAGACATGTGAAGAAGTACTGAGAAAAAGAGAACATCAGCACAAAGCATGGATAACAACAGAAACCATTAGTAAGATAGAAGACAGGAAAAACAAGAAAGCAGATTTAAACAGAAGCAAAACCAGAAGCTCCAAAGCCAAGGCTCATGAAGTGTACATAGAAGCAAACAAAGAAGTAAGAAGAAACATCAAAAGAGACAAGATGAAATATATTGATGATTTGGCAAGGGAAGCAGAGGAAGCTGCAGCAAAAGGAAATATGAGGGACCTGTACAACAACACAAAGAAGCTAACAGGGAAATATAAGCAAGCAAATGGCCTAATAAAAGATAAGAATGGAAAATTGCTTAGTAATATACAAGAACAAATGAAGAGATGGACAGAACATTTTGAGGAACTTCTCAATAGACCATCTCCAACTAATCCCCCAGACATCCAGCCAGCAGAAGAGGAGCTACAAATCAGCTGTGAACGACCAAGTAGAGAAGAAATAAAGAAAGCCATAAAGCTTCTGAAAGATGGAAAAGCAGCTGGTCCAGATTGCATTCCAGCAGAGGCCATCAAAACAGATATTGATACCTCTACAGAGATATTATACAAACTACTTGGCAAAGTCTGGGAGAGAGAGGAAATACCAGCAGAATGGAAGGAAGGTTATCTGGTCAAGTTGCCTAAGAAGGGAATTTACAAGAGTGCACAAATTATAGAGGAATAATGTTACTATCAGTGCCAGGAAAAGTATTAAACAGAATCATCCTGGAGAGATTAAAAGAGTCCATAGACAAGCAACTGAGAGATGAACAAGCAGGTTTTCGACAAAATAGATCCTGTACAGACCAGATAGCCACATTGAGAATAATAGTTGAACAAAGTCTGGAATGGAATTCACCGCTATACATCGGATTTGTGGACTATGAAAAGGCATTTGACAGTGTAGACAGAGAATCGCTTTGGAAATTGATGAGGCATTATGGAGTTCCCATGAAGATCATTAACTTAATAAAGAAGACCTATGAAGACATGACATGTAGAGTTCTTCATGAAGGACAACTTACAGAACCGTTTAGGATTAGAACGGGAGTGAGACAGGGATGCCTTTTGTCTCCATTTCTTTTCTTACTAGCAATAGATTGGGTTATGAAAACATCGACATCACACAACAGAAATGGAATCCAGTGGAATCTGACTAAACAGCTTGATGATCTGGATTTTGCAGATGACTTGGCTCTTCTGTCCCATAACCATAATCAGATGCAAGAGAAAATGAAAATTCTCGATGAGAGGTCACAACAAGTGGGCCTGAAAATACACAGGGAAAAGACAAAGATTATGAGAATAAATGCAAGAAATGATAACAAGGTTGAACTTGAAGAAACACCACTAAAAGATGTAGAATCTTACACATATCTTGGAAGTAATATAGACAAAGTTGGAGGGACAGACAGTGATATCAAAATAAGAATACAAAAAGCAAGAGGAGCTTTCATTGCATTGGGAAACATATGGAGAACAAGAGAAATCAAGTCCAACACGAAAATAAGAATCTTCAACTCAAATGTGAAGTCAGTCCTATTGTATGGCTCTGAGACATGGAGAACAACAAAAACAACAACCAAAAAGCTACAGACTTTTATAAACGGGTGCTTGCGTAGAATAGAAGGACTGAAATGGTATGACAAAGTCACAATGTGGAATTGATGACAAGAACCAGACAAGTGCCAGTGGAACAAGAGTTGAGAAGAAGACGCTGGCGATGGATAGGACACACATTGAGGAAACCTGTTGATAGCATTACAAGGCAGTCCTTGTTCTGGAATCCACAGGGATAGAGAGGCAGAGGTAGACCAAAAAACACATGGAGAAGAGAGCTGGATACAGAGGTGAAAATGATGAGGAAAACATGGAAAGAACTTGAGCGGATGGCACAGGACAGGAAGACTTGGCATGTGTTTGTTGAAGGCCTATGCTCCTTGGGGAGCTAAAGGGTATTGATTGATTGATTGATAAGTATGTCTCTGCAATGTGGAAAACAATAAAAACAACCACCAAGTAGTTAAACTTTCATAAATTGGTGCTTACATAGAATAAAATTGAAATGGTATATTATATCACCAATGTGGAACTGATGACAAGAACCAGACGTGCCATTGGAACAGATAAGACGATGCTAGTGGTGAATAGGCACATATTGGGGAAATCTACTGATAAGGAGTTTCTTCTTCTGACGTCCCCAGGGTAAAGGAGGTTGATGGAGACTGAAGACAGAAATGAAAGGGATAAATAATATGTTGATAGATCATGAATGGATGGCACAGGACATGAGGATTTAGTATGAATTTGTTGAAGTCCTGTGCTTCTTGGGAAGCTGTAGTGTAATGATGATGGCTGAGAAAACATATTTCTTTTTCTTGTTTAGCTTTCCACACCCCTAAAACTCCGTGCTACAAATACAGTCTGTTGCCATTCACCACTGTCCTTGGTAGGTCTTTCTCCTGTTTATAATGTCTGTCCTCATTGTCTGTTTTGTCTGTCAATGTTCTTTCTGGATTGCTTTTTGTCTCTTGTATCCTGAGTGTCCGATTTACAGAGGGGTTATGGCGCTTGTCTCTCGCTGCAAAGGTGCAGGATTAGAATCATAGTACCGACACAGTGTCTCTGCAGTCTACCCAGCTGTACTTGGGTACCAGATCCTGCTTTTTGAGTTAGGGAAGGAATAGGCAGTGAGGAAGGCAACTGGTCTACCCACCTCTCGATGCTGGATCTAGTATTGTGAAGTCTCTAACACTTCACTCCCCTGTGGCAGTATCTCCTATGGGACTACCGTTTTGATCCTGACTTTACTGGACATAAACTTGTTTCTCTGTTAGCCTGAACGTGTTTCTCTGTTAGCCTTTATTTGTTTGACATGCCCTACGAGTCTGTTAAATTTTATGATATTAACTTTCGATGGTGATCTGCATAGTTGGTGTTTTTCATCCTAATCAGTTTCATGGTCTTATCATTAAATGGGACTCTTTTTTTGTTGAATACATTCTAAGATTGTAGTAAAAGTGTAAAAGTCTCTTGGCCATAAAGGATAGTGTATGTTATTGTTATTTGATATATTTCTACTTTTATTTTGTGTGACATGTTTTTCAATATCATAACATCTTTTATGACCTCATGGGCTTTGTTTCTTCTGCCCTAATCAGCAGTTCTTCACTTGACTTTTTATTTTTTTTATTCCTACCATGTAAAGACATTATTCACAGTGCTCATAATTTATTTTGCCTCTGTAGCATGCCCCTTTCAACCCTTTACCATATGCATAGAACTGTCAGTTAGATCAGAAGTTCTTCTTCTTCTTCTTCCTTCTTCCTCGTTCGCCCTGAAAAGGACGGTGGTTGCGTTGTGTCTGTTTTACGCCAGCTGAGGCAGCAGGTGATTTCGGTCGAGCACATCCACTTTGCACTTTTTTTCGGGGGACAGGTTTTTTTACCCAATTAATTCCTACCTCGCTAAAGACATTATTCACTGTGCAGTCTAATTTGTTTTGACCTCTGTACGAAAAAAATGGCATGTCTTGACCAGCTCTGGTTCACTGACCCTTGCATGAACCATCAATGCATAGAACTGTCAGTTAGATCAGAAGTTCATAATGTGATGTTTGTGGCTACCATATATATATTCCTAGAACAATGTATGATACAATCTAAACATATTTTTGTGTGTATATATGTCTGCAAGGAATTCTTGGTAGGAGGTAACAGCATCAAAGAATTGACTGTGGAGCATCTGAAACACCTGGGCTCCCTCAGTTGTCTGGACATCCGAGACAACAAGCTGGAGAAGCTGCCTGATGAGATCTCACTGCTGGAGAAGCTGAAAAGACTGGATCTGGCCAACAATAGTATCAGTGAGTAAGTGGTGTGCTTTTTTATTCAGCCTCTAACAAAAAAAATCTGAAAAACAAAAGTATTTTAATATAGGCCTACCGAAAATCTATTTATAACTCGTCTCGCTAGATACCGAGATCTCGTTGCTGCTTAGCATCCTGATCAAATAACAAGTCACTTCTCAGATCCCAAGGCAAATAATCGACTGCCTGGAAAGCCTTAGCTATAAAATAAAATCATGAATAAACATATCGATCGCCTGTAAAAAAAATTAAGAAACATAGAACAATTTTAATGTAACTGAAATCTATTTATTACTCAGGTCTTGATAAATACCGAGATCTCAGTGCTTCTTAGCAACGACTGAAAACAGTAATAATGACTTTCCAGGCAAATGAAAAAATTTTATTTTCAAAGGGTTGAGAATTGGGCACGCAGGCCCATCTGAAATTCAACCCTTCCTTTCTCATCTTTTATACTGAATTCATTTATTCTCACATGCATTTTACATTTTAATAGGCCAATGTCAAGCGTTTTAAATGGCGTTAAGCTGAAAATGAAAAAAATTTGCAGAAAGCCAAGGAAATTCCAATGCAATGCGAAATTCCTAGTTGACGAAAAAGTCATTCGCCTTATAATTGGGTCATTAATTTTGGAAGGTTTTTATATCTTAAAGTCTGAGAATGGACTTTTAGTCGGATCGACTTATACTCGAGCCTAACCAGTAAATGGGGTCAAATGCTATGACTGCTTTGAATGACATTTCTGCACTCATCTTCGTGGATGATCATATTGCCATATACCTGTCGTTTATTATGTAGTCGTATCTTGTTTTCTTTTGCTCCTTGAGAAGTTAAAGGAGACAACTCTGTAGATGCCTGTTCTGCAGAAAGACTGCATCAAAGCATTTCATGTTCTCTTACAGTGATTGTCTCTCTAGCAGTATGTTTTACATAGTGAGATGGCTAATCCCATGCACAACTGTCATTAGTCATCTTGTACAACAAGCTTAGTAGGATAAAGTAGTGATATTTTTAGCACCCCCCAAATATTTCAGACAGTTTAGGAGAATATTTCACCTTTAAATGCAAATTTGCCTACAACAACGAACTCCCTATAAAATCTCTACTATCTCAAACATTAATTGTTTTTGCCCAGACTATTCATAGATCTATTTAAAACCTAGTTTTTGTGGGCAGCATTGTCTTTAACACATTAACTACCGAATTGAAAAAAACACTGTGACTGAATTAAATTTTTTTCCCATTTTTATCCTGTAGGTGTTTGCACAAAGTAAGCGGTAGTTTTCGTAATTGTTTACAGATTTTTAATGAATTACATGTCATTTTAAAGATAAATGAATGTACGAGGGGCGTTCAGAAAGTAATGCACCACATCGTTTTTCTCAGCTAATAATAAAGATAGAAGCATGAAATTTTGCACACTTCAAATATGTCATGTGCCAATTGTGTGCACCAAATTGCACCGCAACCGGCCAAATAATACGGCTGCCCTAAACCGTTGAAATGGAGCGTGTTAGCAACTTGCGTTATAAGCAGCGAATTGTGATATAATTTCTCATTGCAGAGAAGGAAACTGTTGTGAACATTCACAAGCATCTATGTGATGTGTGTAAAAGTTTTGCAGTCGTCAGGAGTACAGATTGTTGCAATATTTTCACAATTATAACTTCTTGTGTCCCATCTCTATCAAAATCCTTATTTCAATCAATGTGCACACCGTTTTCACTCTTGTCCTCGTCGCTAGATCTATCAGTCAATTGTTGAAACAAGTTTCTAGCCTATTCAGCCGTTAGACGAGATGTACAAGCATTTTGTGTGGTCCTTTCACTAGTTGCCACGGTAAACAGTTTTACACGATTTGATAACTAACCAAAAACGCTGAAAAACATGAACATAATATCAATTTTCCAGTGTTCTACAACAACCATGCTTTGGTAATTTGTTTTCCGCTAGCAACTTAAAATTTCGAACTAGATCAGAAAGTGTTTCAGTACATTTTTCATTCGTTTTATTACTAAAATTAGATCGACGCTCTGAGTGGCTTGCAGTCCAAATGAAAGGATTTCAAAAGCCGGTTGCACCAGCTTGCGGTAGTTAATGTGT
Organism: Oreohelix idahoensis; assembly: GCA_024509875.1. Lineage (NCBI taxonomy): Eukaryota > Metazoa > Mollusca > Gastropoda > Stylommatophora > Oreohelicidae > Oreohelix > Oreohelix idahoensis. Next base: position 806,344 of record JAMPIV010004488.1, read on the forward strand.
TAAACACTTATATTTTTTTTTAAAGTCATCAATATTGTCTTTATGTTTAGTTTGCTCTAAGCACATCTTCATACAAACTAGTTTTTTTTAGGTGCATTAGCAAAACAGGGCAGCACTTGGAGGCTGTCATATTTGATTGTGACCTGTGAAGAAATTATTCAGATGTCTCGTGTGTGATGCGAATAGTAAAGAAGTATGCCTTTGGTCATCATCATATTTAAAATATCATAATAATCATCATTACCTTAATTGTCATCACAGGTGTTATCATTATCATAGAAACAGTTATTCCTATTATTACCACCCCCACCATCATCATCAAATTCATTCTAAGGTTCTCAGTTTTTATCGTTAAGACACACAGACCAGGCTACAATTTACTTTTAATGGGTGAGGCCAGGTTAAGCTTAAAAATTTGATAATTCAGTTGGCTGCAATAAACTTTAATTTTGATGGGCTGGGCCTGATATTTTATGCCCATGTGTTGTCTACTTTGCCATGAAGAGCTGCAGATAAGACCGCTAGAGCCAATGGAGAGGGTGAAGAGGTGTACGTAATTAATTACACTTGCTTTGTTTTATCTTCTCTAGGTTGCCATCTGTGCTTGATAACATGACAAATTTAAAAACAGTGGTGCTAGATGGCAATCCAGTGCACTCCCTTAAGAAAGATAATGCATTGGTGAGGAATATATCTTTCTGTACAGCTTAAGTATCTGATGTTAAAAAAAATAGCTGCATTTAAAGTGTTATTTTCACTTAAAACCAGTGAAAAATAGATAAATAAATAATCAAACCACGTAGTTAATGATTTAGTTGCTCATAAATGAAATTACATATTGCAGTAATAAAAGTAGATATATATTTTAATGTACCAGCACAGTGCACTTATGTCACAACATATAAGTTTAAACAAGCAAGAGGAAAGAAATAAAAATATCAGTTTTAAAATGTCCGGAACAAAGTCTAAGGAAGGCTTTATTGTTAAACAAATTACGATGCCTGTAATATGCTGTTTGTAATAATAGACATTATATGCATTGATTATTATCAGTGTCATGGAATATTTTTCTTGCAGGAATAAAGGAAAAGAAACATCTGACAACAGCATTCGTAGAATACATGTGGTGCTGGTATTTGATTAATGGAGAAAATAAAAACATGTAGATGACTGGATGCATTACCCAGTGGTGCCTGGATCATATGATAATCTGCACAACAGACAGCCAATAGAACTTGAAGCAAAGAACTCAGCCACACAGAGGAACAAAATTAAAGAAGTAAACAAACCCGCAGGAACCATACTACCAGCCAATGCTCTAAACAATAAAACGTGAACCAAAAAAAAAATCACACAAACCAACAGGGACTTAACTTGCAACAATCCAACACTATTCATATAACGTGGTATAAGAATATCAAATTGTCCATAATCTTTATCATCATCATCTCCTTTTTCACTTCTTATGGAGCATGAAACCATGACTTCAGATGGACCCTTAAGAAAGCCTACACTAAAGCAACCTCTTGCAGCAATGGTTTTTGTAGCAGTCTGTTTGACATGATGAGGTTGCCAGCCTCATGCACAACCCCATATTAGTCACCTTGTAGCCTTTATGCCTGAGATATCAATAGTCATATTATTTCTTTGTCCACAAAGCTGGTGATTAAACTCTATTGTCTAGCATTGTTCTGATTGTCATAACAGTACAGTTTTCAAAAAATAGGTTATCTTGGCAGGGTAAGCAGCTTTTCAGCAACATTATTATTCAGTGTACTACACTGAGTGTGTTTTCTTGTAGACAGCCATTTACACTTCTGTGCGGTTGTTGTGAGTAGACAGGGTGATGGGGAGAAACAAGAATGATGTTTTTTAAAATGTTTTAAAAATTGCGCAAATATTTTTCCCAAATCTGACTGCTCAGTTGGAGTTACCATTGTCAAGCTATCTGCATATTGAAAAGGTATAAATAAACATGATGTTAAAGCTCCTATGTATACAGCTTTGCATGTCTTTTGTGTTGAAATCATTGCACAGTTGTCCTTATTACTACCAGTTCTTAAGTAGGCAGCGTACAACTTAATCAGCTGTAAAGTACAACTAACGTGTACATTTCAGAAAGGAACCATCGAGTTAAAGAACCACCTGGCCAGCTGTTGGAGTGATGCAGAGGCAAAGCATTCAACAGGGTCATACAGTGAACCAGGTGTAACAGCTGCTGATGAAACCATAAGGGATTCCGACTTACACCACATGAAGTGCTTAGATTACAGGTGCAAATCTTTGGTTCATTTCTAATACCTGGTTGGTAGTTTAACTTAATGAGTGTGTGGTATTCCTGTTTCTAAGATTTTGAATGATAATGATTTATTTTCAAGTGATGTCACAGGTTTTGCAGATACCCGAGTTAGCATTTTGTGTGGTAAACAAACCATTGTCACAAGTTGATCTAGTGCATCCTTCTTGTTTACATTTTAAATAAGTATGCTTACTATCATTTGCTACAATACTACAGAGCACAAAGGATTGAATTTAGTAGCAAATATTAAATTCTGTATTATCCCTACTTTGTGCCACAAAGGAGAGGACACATATTCTGAGTCAAAAAAGAAGCTTTAAAAGACATCTCTTGAAGGCTGCCGTAAATCATGACATCGCAAAAAAGTTGGAAATTTTAAATAGAACCTTATTTGTTGTTGAGATTTTGTTGATTGTGAATTTTTTTTATTTGTAATAAGCTGAGACAATGCTTGATGTTGGAAGGATATAGGAACTTGATGGGATTTTCCTGGCTATCTTGAGATAGAATAATAACCATGATTTTGCAACAGAAGACTTGACATTGCCAAGCAGTAATCAAATGCTTGTTGAGCCAGCATCTTGGATCTTGCCATGTACCATAACTGTTCAGGCCTAATGGAAGAAGAAGAAAAAAAGAAATGAACGAAAATAAATAATAGAAGGAAAAAGAAATGAAAGAGCAGTTTCTGTATTTACTAAATTTAGAACTTCTATATAACTTTACTAGAATGATATGAGGAGGACTGCCATAAGACGGGTGTAAAGCTGTAGAATTAAAACAAAAACACAGTGATACGTCTTACTGGGAGAAGGTTAAAAAAAAAAACATACGGTTCTGCCACAAGGCCTTCAGGGACAGATAAACGAAAAACAGAAGGGAAAGAGAGAATTTAGTGGAGAACATAAAACTATAAAAATAAGAGAAAACACTCCCTGATGTGTGTCACATGTTGGAAATAAAATGTCTCCACTGAGGCACAGTGCAGACATCAGAGAGTGTTTTCTCTTATTTTTATAGTTTTATGTTCTCCACTAAATTCTCACTTTCTTTCCCTTCTGTTTTTCGTTTGTCTGTCCCTGACGAAGGCATTGTGGCCGCAACTTAGGTTTTTTCATGTCCTTTCTCCCAGTCTCCCAGTAAGACGTATCACTACTTGTGTCTTTGTTTTTTTTTCATTCTACTAGAATGATATTGTAGGTGAGTTTTTAAACTGCATCATAACTTTTTGTTAAGAAGGTTATCATGGCACCGCTTAAAAACTCGACTGCCTGATCATTTTAGTAAAGTTTTATGGTGTTCATATTTTAAGTCAATCTGTCTGCCAAGCAAGTAAAGTTGAGTGTTTTCTGCCCTCTTTAGTAAGTCCCCTTCAGTAATTTTATATCTCCCTAGTAGTGTTTTTTTATTCTATCCCCAGTAACAGGAAACTATTGTCATTATCTAATGATGTTGTGCAGGCAGCCCTGGAGGCAGGGGTCAGGGTAGTCAACCTTGAGAAAAATCTCTTTTCGGAGATACCATGCAAGTAAGGGTTCATAATTATATCAACCTTGAGAAAAATATACCTGGCATATCGTACAAGTAAGGGTTAAAGGTTTATTTCACCTTAAGACAACTCTTCCTGAGATACCATAAAGATTATTGATTGTATCAGTAGTGAATAAAAGTATTCTGCCTACGTTATTATGCAGGTAAAGTTAAGGATTAAAGAAAAGTATTTCATAAGCTTTTAGAACAGTTTTAAAGCAAGTCAGTAGATTCAAATACCAAGGAATAATGCAGACCTGGATGACCTAAGAGTAATACTCAACAAAATATGTCAAGCGATTCAAAAGAGCTGTGGTACAGTGGATCCCATCTAATTGCAGCATCCCCAGCAATGAAGAGGCTGACAGATTGACAAAGGAAGCTGGAAAGCTACCCCAGTTTGATAAAAGCATAACTTTAGTTTTATCAGAAGCAGATACAGCAACATTTGGAAAACAGCATTCAGGCCACCAAAAAAATTATGCATATTGCCAGCTCAGCAGAAGAGAACAAGTGGTAATCTTCAGACTCCAAACAGGCCACAACAGATTGGGATTCTTCTTCTTCCTCATTCACCTTCAGACTTCTACATTGACTCAAATAAAGGCAGTAGTCAGCTCAAGATTCCTGACATCTCTAAACAGTTTTTCATGGAGTGAAATAGGTTGTTGCCATATGCTACTCCGTTCATTGCTGTGTGTTTGGCAGGACTGCAGCAGGTCTTCGGCCATCATCAGCCTGGTGCTACAGGTGCAGAGATCTGTTGCACCAATTTTGTACTTGTAGTATAGATGGTATCTCAATCTGTTGTGTCCAGTGCATTTCTGAAAATTGAGATACCATCTATTCAACACGCTGAAAGTGGTAACTACCTATGAGTCAGTGACCACTGCTTTCTTTAAATGTATTTATGTTGATGTCTGAGAGCATACAAGGAAGAAGAAATAATACCTAGGCACATTAATATCAGACAGGAGATGCATCTCAGAGGTGAAGAATAGAATAGCCCAGGCAAAAGCAGCATTCTGTAAAATGGAAAGTATTTTATGCAACAACGATTTGTCATTGGACATAAGAAAGAGCTCTTCATTGTTATATAGAACCAATATTGACATATGGAAGAGAGTCATGGACAACTAGTAAACAAGTAGAAACGGACTAGAGGCTACAAAGATGTGGTTTTACAGAAGAATGTTATGAATATCATGAAGAGTGGGAGCCGCGCTAGCGTAGTGGTTACCACACCGCTCTGGCGACCGGGTGATCCAGGATCAAACCCGGGTGACGGCATTTGAGGATTTTTCGTCGACTGGGATTTGGACTGGATTAACTCGAGACCTGGAGAGGACATTTGAAGGAGTGTCGTCGACCAGGGATTGGCGGCTCCTGAGCCGACCCAGCTGTAATGGGTACCTCCGAAATCGGAGAGTATTTGCCTGAATGGCGAGAGACACCTGTCTCTGTACAAGAAAAAAGGGATACTCACGTAAAAATCAATGTCAGGTTAGAAATAAATAATAACCTGAGATTTCGCCTCGAGTATTAGCGGGCGTACGAAAAAAAAAAAAAAATCATGAAGAGCTAAAAGAAATAATGAGGAGGTCCTGAAAGAGGCCAGTGCACCAAGGAAGTTTATCCTTCATGGAAACAATCCATTCTCTTCAGGCACGTTTTGAGGAAATAAAAAAAGATTAAATATATCATGACAACAGGAGGAATTGAAGGAAAAAAGAGAAGATGCTTGACAGTTTGACATCATGACATGGAAAGAAGTCAACAACACAATTAATCAATATAACTAGAAATAGTGCACTGGCTTCATAGCTCAGTGGTCCATTGTTTGATCCCCAGTTGAGGTGGGATTTTTTTAGACCGCAGACGACTTGAGGGTCAACCCAGCATCATGAATTGGGAACCAGAGCAAATTTGGGAAGGTTAAAGCAACTGGCATGATGCTGACCGCAACACCCCAAGTATACCAACGATCAAGAAAATATGAGCCTAACACCATATTCCAAATATGCCTCAATGGGCGTGTAACGGGATCTTTTTTTTTTTATTACTAGAAATAGGAAGTTGTGGAGACACATGATCACCCATGCCACTAGGCATGGTACTTGAAGAAGAAGATTATCAGGTGCTGTGTTAACTGGCAGGGGCAGTAATTCTGTCCAGACCTGTTGGAGAGCAGTTTAATTACACTTTCTTTACAAGACCTTTAAATGTTATAAGAGCATGAACTTAATCTTTTGGTATTCCAGTCTGTCTGTTTTGGCTGGCAGTCTGACAGAGCTGCATATTGGATGTAACAAGCTTACTCAGATCTCTAATAAAATCAGTCAGCTTAACAAACTGCAGCTTTTGGATCTCAGGTATGACAATTTGTATATGTAATTTATTTTATGTAGCAGTATGGGGAGGGCTCTGTGTAGTTTTCTGGGCTCTGAGATTATGATTACTGCTCCTAAATATATAATCGTACAAGGTGACCAGTATACGGTTGTGCATGAGGCTGGCAGCCTTATCATGTCAAACAAATTGCTACAGAAACCATCATGGAAGAGGAGTGTATTCTTTGTGCATGTTTCCTGCAAGGGGACCAGTGGCAGAGGTGGCTCAATGTCTCTATAGGGAGCAAAAGGAAAAAAATGATAATGGTGAGTTTGGGGAGACAGGAACTTTATAAGGGTTAAAAATCAGTAAGAGACTGACTTTTTTTTTTTTAAACAAGATTAAGTGAATAAATAAGTTTTGTATCAGCATGTTTTTGAGGGGTGAATTTCTAGTCATTATTTAATCATTGGGAAAACAAAGATATTATATTTTCTTCAAACAAATACTTATATAGTTTAGTTAACTGTTTCTACCCCATGACCCACATAGTGCACCAGTTACAGAACAGGAATTCCCATAAGACATATGATTCCACTGCTTGGTTAGAGTTCACATTTGAACTAAAATTTAGACAATATCTGACCATTTAAATCACTGAAACACTTTCTAAACTTTTGATTCTAAAATATAATCAAGCAAACCAACCCATTATCAAACCCACAGTGATACTCTCTCCATACATCACTAACAGCTCAGAACAGAAAACACATCTGTCTCTCTCAAAGCCCAGAATGCAACTAACTTAATCCATATTCTCACTCAAACTCATTCACTGCCACAAGATATCACCAAACAACACTTATACTCTTTTATAACTCCTAGTCAAGAAAAAAACTTTTCACATATGATGACAATCCTGATGATCCAGACTTAACATATGCCATCCAGAAAAATAATATACAGTTTAATCAAGTGACTGTACCCATAACCACACGCATCATCATCATGTAACACTTCTAAACAGGAGATGACAGTAGATGTATACCCTCCTTCATTTAGGTCATGAATGATAGGACTGTCCAGTCAAAGATGTTGTTCATAATAAATGATCTTATTGCTTGTTACAGAGCTAATCAGCTGTTTGATCTACCCCCTGAACTCTCTGATCTCTCAGGATTAAGGGAACTGATTATTTCAAATAACAGGTAAAGTTAACTGTGTATGATGGGCAGGGAAATCTCAATGTTTCAAATATTGGTAAAACTTGTTTTTTTTTAAATTCAGAAAGCAAGCATGTGTGACCGGATGGCCTATGCTAATGTTAGTAGTAAATATAAAGCTCAGATAAATTGTCACACAGATTGAAACCGAAACTAAATTTTTGGCTGTGGTGCCTTAACTATAGACTATTGGCAAGAGTTGCTCGGCAACGATTGACGTCACTTAATTTACATGAGCTTATTTAAATTTTATGATAAGTAGTCAAAGGCGTTTCGAAGACAACCATTGACGTCAGAAGCTGTGACTAATGAAATAGAAACATTATATACTGCCCAATGGGAATATAGCTTACGACGAAGCACCGCTCTACTTTCGGTGTTTATATAGAATTGCAAATTGATCATAGGAGCCATTACCATTATTTCATTGTTAGTCTTGTGAGACATAGGTCTACAGAGTTCGTGAGGCTCCTTTGACTAGTTGAGCCTATCCGAAACTCCAACAGTTTTTATTAGTAAAGGTATATTGCGTTAGCAATATACTTGTGTTTAGTATCTGATATACCAAAAGGTTTAAACCTCTTGAACGTGCTGTTATTGTATTTCATACATTATGAATAACTAAGAAACAGAGATTAGAACTAGGAACAGGATTTACTGGATAAGAGAAAGAAAAGGAATAACTGATGACCTTTGCACTTGTGGATTCCTTCGTCTAACAAAGAACACTCGTTGAATCATTCGTTCTTTTCTACATGAATTACTGTTGTACTTTCATCATTAAAGTTTTAATTGAAAGAATCGCTGTTATCAAGTTGATTATCGTTGGAGGAAACTAGAATGCCTGTGTGATCTGAATCCTTCGGGTATGTCTCAAGGAGAGTCAAAGAATCTGGGTTAATCAATACATCAGTTAGGAGTTACCATCTCTGGCAGACTGCCAGCAACAACTTAACAGATTGTTGATAAGACTTTTAAAAACAAAAGATATCAACTAATTTTCCTTAATGGTGACACATGGCCTCAGCGAGAAGTCAGCCATGCCATGATTTAGTTATTTAACTTTTGAAGATTACATTCAGCTTTCTATTATGGACAAAAATATTGTAAACTTGGTACAGTAATTAAAAAAATCTTTTGACATCCAATAGGGCACCTTAGTTATGCCTAAAATCTCTCTATGACAGAGAGTTAAGGGACGGAGATATAGGAAAATGCTGTTTTCAGAAATAAAATTGTGGGATTTCAATAGAGAATATGTGATACTCAGAACAGAAGCAAAGAACAAGGTGCTAGCAGCAAAACAGAAGTCCTGGGAAGAATTTTGAGAAAAGTTAGAAAAAAGATGCGCAAGAAAACCAGAAATTGTTCTATAAGATCCTAAAGAACATGAGGAAGGAAAAACAATGCCCTCTCAAATTTATAAAGGACAAGCAAGGCAAATTGCTTACTGCCCGAAGGAAGAAATGGAAAGAATATTTCTCAGAACTCCTGGATGGTGAAGCATCAGAAACGATAACCACTAGCACAGAAGAGAAAACCAATGATGGTGAAGATGACATAAAGATGGAAGAACTGAAGGCAGCACTGGATAAAAATCAAGATGGGCAAAGCAGCAGGGCATGATGGTATAACACCAGAAATGGTTAAGTACATGGGAGCACCAGGCGACTTATTACTCTTAAGGGTCCTACAGGCAGCGCGGTGCAACAAGACCATACCAAAGGATTGGGAAATTGCCATCATAACACCAATTTTCAAAATAGGGTGACAATCGACAATGTGGAAACCATAGAGGCATATCGCTTCTCAGTGTCCCTGGTAAAATCTACTCTAGAATCCTAGAGCAGAGACTCAGACGCCTAGCTGAGCCACAATTGGATGAGGTCCAGTGCGGATTCCGAGCAAACCGAAGTACTCAAGACCTAATCTTCACACTCAGACAGCTGAGTGAAAAGGCCCTTGAGTATAAGAGTGAGATCCATCTTTGTTTCATAGATCTGAAAAAGGCATTTGACAGGGTCCCCTGGAGCAAACTTTGGGGCTGTTTGGCAAGGAAGAACATTTCAGCACCTCTGATTCATGCCAGACAGAGCTTCTACAAGTCTTGCAGAAATTATGTGAGGACAGCAAACCATAAGTCAGAAGAGTTCAGGACCACCACTGGGGTAAGACAAGGTGATATCCTTCACCTTATCTTTTCATACTCCTCATGGACGATGTCATCAAGGCATGTAAGGAGAGAACAAGAAAGTATTCAGTGGGGTACTGGAAGATGAGACAGGTATGTATTTCAGAGCTGGCATTTGCTGATCATGTTGCCCTGATTGCTAAATCAGAGGCATATCTCCAATCCAACCTGCAAGTCTGGAAGGAAGAGCTGGAGAAGAGAGGGATGGTCATAAGCAGCTCTAAAACAAAATCCATGGTGATATCACGAGAAGAAAGAAGACATCAGATTAAGCTGGGAGTTCAGATCGACCACTTTAAATACCTCGGAGCTATTATAGACCAAAAGGGAGGCATCAAAGAAGAGTTGGTCACTCGAAAAGCAGCAGCTGGGAGACTTTTTCAGGGCATAAATTGAGGATTCCTCAGCAAGAGAGAGGTTGGTAAGAAAACGAAGATGGCTGTATACCGCTCCACCAATGTCCCAGTCTTGACATATGGATGCGAGTCATGGGCAATCACTACAACCCACAAAAACCAGATCCAAACCTCATAAATGAGGTATCTGAGGAAGGTGGTTGAAGTAACAAGAAGAGACATGGTCCGCAACCAGACGATACGTCAAAGCCTAAAATCCCACCCCCTGCAGACCCAAGTAGAACAATCCCAACTAAGATGGTTTGGCCATGTCTGCAGAATGGGAGAAGATCGGCTACCCCGACAAGCATGGGAAACAAAGAGCCAGGGATCCAGACCCCCAGGACGACCCAGAGTCCGCTGGGAGGACAACATTAGACAATCTTTGAAGGACCGAGGACTAGAATGGAACCAGGCCAGGAGGAAGACAGCCGATAGGATAGTCTGGCACTCTCTCTTCCAAACCTCTACACCTCACGGTAGAAGGGGAACAACTAAGTAAGTAAGATTTCAATCCAAATACACAGGCTTAACTTAATTAATACTGAGAGTTATGAATAAGAAAGCATTTAATGATATAATGCTATAGGTTGCCATGGCAACGATGATTATCTTGAATGTTAATCCTGTAGTTCAGTTCACAGTTGCTGTTATTTTCTGAGTTATGAGCATCAAAGTTAACTTGGAAGCTCATTGTGTGTTCAAACTTTTGTTTGATTTTTGAAAATGTTAGTAAATAGAACAACTACGGTAAAGTTAGTCCCATAGTAGATGCTGCCATAGGGGAGACCTCACTATAATAGGAGCAGCTTTATGAAGTAGGGTGACCAGTTTTGTTCTGGCTTCTGTAACTCATGAGCAGAGTCAGGTACCTATTTACAGATGTGTAAGCTGGAGCGGGATGCTAACAGGTTTTGAACCTGGAAATTCTTATGTATGAATTAAACATTCTTATCACTCTGCCAATTGGACACAAGATAGTAGTATAGAACTTTAAAGTTAGTGTCTACAAATATTTTTAAATGTTGCTAAATTCCACAATATTGTTTGCAATAAGAGAAGCTTTGATATCAGAAATGTGATCTGACATAAGTTTCATCTTTTACTTAGTCGTTCCCCTTCTACCGTGAGGTGTAGAGGTTTGGAAGAGAGAGCGCCAGACTATCCTATCAGCTGTCTTCCTCCTGGCCTGATTCCATTCTAGTCCTCGGTCCTTCAAAGATTGTCTAATGTTGTCCTCCCAGCGAACTCTGGATTGTCCTGGGGGGTCTGGATCCCTGGCTCTTTGTTTCCCATGCTTGTCGTGGTAGCCGATCTTCTCCCATTCTGCAGACATGGCCAAATCATCTTAGTTGGGACTGTTCTAATTGGGTCTGCAGGGGGTGGGATTTTAGGCCTTGACGTAACATCTGGTTGCTGACCAAGTCTCTTCTTGTTACTTCAACCACCTTCCTCAGATACCTCATTTCTGAGGTTTGGATCTGGCTTTTGTGGGTTGTAGTGATTGCCCATGACTCTCATCCATATGTCAAGACTGGGACATAGTTGGAGCAGTATACAGCCATCTTCGTTTTCTTACCAACCTCTCTCTTGCTGAGGAATCCTCGATTTATGGCCTGAAAAAGTGTCCCAGCTGCTGCTTTTCGAGTGGCCAACTCTTCTTTGATGCCTCTCTTTCGGTCTATAATAGCTCCGAGATATTTAAAGTGGTCGACCTGCTCCAGGGCCTGTTCTCCCAGCTTAATCTGATGTCTTCTTTCTTCTCGTGATATCACCATGGATTTTGTTTTAGAGCTGCTTATGACCATCCCTCTCTTCTCCAGGTCTTCCTTACAGACTTGCAGGTTGGATTGGAGATTTGCCTCTGATTTAGCAATCAGGGCAACATGATCAGCAAATGCCAGCTCTGAAATACATACCTGTCTCATCTTCCAGTACCCCACTGAATACTTTCTTGTTCTCTCCTTACATGACTTGATCGTCCATGAGGAGTATGAAAAGATAAGGTGACAGGATATCACCTTGTCTTACACCAGTGGTGGTCCTGAACTCTTCTGACATCATTTACTGTCCTCACATAATTTCTGCAAGACTTGTAGGAGCTCTGTATAGCATGAATCAGAGGTGCTGGAATGTTCTTCCTTGCCAAACAGTCCCAAAGTTTGTTCCAGGGGACCCTGTCAAATGCCTTTTCCAGATCTATGAAACAAAGATGGATCTCACTCTTATACTCAAGGGCCTTTTCACTCAGCTGTCTGAGTGTGAAGATTAGGTCTTGAGTACTTCGGTTTGCTCGGAATCCGCACTGGACCTCATCCAATTGTGGCTCAGCTAGGCGTGAGTCTCTGCTCTAGGATTCTAGAGTAGATTTTACCAGGGACACTGAGAAGGGATATGCCTCTATGGTTTCCACATTGTCGATTGTCACCCTTTTTGAAAATTGGTGTTATGATGGCAATCTCCCAGTCCTTTGGTATGGTCTTGTTGCACCACACTGCCTGTAGGACCCTTAAGAGTAATAGGTCACCTGATGCTCCCATGTACATAAGTTTCATCATGCAGTGTAAAGTATCTGTTCCAGATCATGTTGGCAATTGAATAAATAAATTATAAGAAAATTAGCTTTAATAAAACAACGTTCTGAACTCCGCCAATGCCGGTCCCAAGCCCGGATGAAAAAGGAGGAGGGCGGCCTGCATGGAGGCCGTAAGGAGGCAGCCCCTCCACCATGGAAAGGCACAACAGGCCAATCACCTGTTTGCTTTAAATCATGATTACGCGAACTACAAGAGAGAAAACCGGACTGATTCTAAAGGCGACGAACTGGAACGGACTACGGACTACGACTTATGGAACTTGGAACACAAGAAGTATAAATGGGAAGGAAGAGGAGCTGGTGGAAGAGATGAGGAAAGCAAAACTAGAAATCCTGGCTATAACGGAAACGAAGAAAAAAGGACAAGGAGTCATGGATCTCGATGACAACACGTTGCTCTACAGTGGTGTACCCATATCTGAAAGAGCTAAAGGGGGCGTGGGTTGCATTGTGGCCCAAAATCAAAAAGATAGTATCAAGGGATGGAACTTTGTCTCGGAGCGCATTATGGTTGTAAAACTAAAAGGAGGAGAAACCATAGTCAACCTGGTCATAGTGTATGGGCCAAATGAGGATGAGAGAGCAGAGGTCAAGGAGGAATTCTTCGAGCTGCTTCAAAGGACAGTGGATGACTGCCTAGATGAAGTTATTATGCTCGGAGATTTTAATGCCAGAGTTGGAAATGACCATGCTAGATGGGGTGGAGTTATCGGAAGATATGGAGAAGATACTCTCAATGACAATGGAAAGCGACTCCTTAGATTCTGCAGTGAGCAGAATCTGATCATTACAAACACAAAGTTCCCCCATAAGCGCATACATGCATACACTAGATGTGAACCAACCAAGAATGAGAAGTCAGTGATCGACTATGCCATTGTTCGGAGAAGCTCATTCAGATATGTCCGAGATGCAGGAGTCTGGAGGGGGCCAGAGATTGGAAGTGATCACTACCTGCTAACAATCAAACGAACAACTGAAAGAGTTGCTCAGCCTAGGAACTGCCCAACATCACGCAAGAAACCAAGTAAATGAGCAGGAGAAATGAGCATTAGGACCTACAAGCTGAGAGAGCCAGAAATTAAGACTAGATATCAGGGGCTTATTGCTACAGCAGTGAGCAACACAGAAGAACGACCTGATGACTTGGAAACCCTCTGGAATAAATTCAAGGATATCATAAAGACAGCTGCTGCAGAAGCATGCGGTGAAGTCCGACTTGGGAACCAGAGAAAGAGGACACCTTGGTGGACAGAGGAAGTCAAAGAGAAAATAAGAGAGAAGAAAATGGCATGGAAACAATACTTAGGAGCTAAAAACACAACAGGACAAATGGAAAAATATAGAGAATATGTGACACTCAGAACAGAAGCAAAGAACAAAGTGCTAGCAGCAAAACAGAAGTCCTGGGAAGAATTTGGAGAAAAGCTAGAAAAAGATGCACAAGAAAACCAGAAATTGTTCTATAAGACCCTAAAGAACATGAGGAAAGAAAAACAATGCCCTCTCAAATTTATAAAGGACAAGCAAGGCAAATTGCTTACTGCCCCGAAGGAAGTAATGGAAAGATGGAAAGAATATTTCTCAGAACTCCTGGATGGTGAGCATGATGAAGCATCAGAAATGATAACCACTGACACAGAAGAGGAAACCAATGATGGTGAAGATGACATAAAGATGGAAGAACTGAGGGCAGCACTAGAGAAAATCAAGATGGGCAAAGCAGCAGGGCATGATGGTATAACACCAGAAATGGTTAAGTACATGGGAGCATCAGGCGACCTATTACTCTTAAAGGTCCTACAGGCAGCATGGTGCAACAAGACCATACCAAAGGATTGGGAGATTGCCATCATAACACCAATTTTCAAAAAGGGTGACAATCGACAATGTGGAAACCATAGAGGCATATCCCTTCTCAGTGTCCCTGGTAAAATCTACTCTAGAATCCTAGAGCAGAGACTCCGACGCCTAGCCGAGCCACAATTGGATGAGGTCCAGTGCGGATTCCGAGCAAACCGAAGTACTCAAGACCTAATCTTCACACTCAGACAGCTGAGTGAAAAGGCCCTTGAGTATAAGAGTGAGATCCATCTTTGTTTCATAGATCTGGAAAAGGCGTTTGACAGGGTCCCCTGGAGCAAACTTTGGGACTGTTTGGCAAGGAAGAATATTCCAGCACCTCTGATTCATGCTATACAGAGCTTCTATAAGTCTTGCAGAAATTATGTGAGGACAGCAAACCATAAGTCAGAAGAGTTCAGGACCACCACTGGTGTAAGACAAGGTGATATCCTATCACCTTACCTCTTCATACTCCTTATGGACGATGTCATCAAGGCATGTAGGGAGAGAACAAGAAAGTATTCAGTGGGGTACTGGAAGATGAGACAGGTCTATATTTCGGAGCTGGCATTTGCTGATGATGTTGCCCTGATTGCTAAATCAGAGGCACATCTCCAATCCAACCTGCAAGTCTGGAAGGAAGAGCTGGAGAAGAGAATGATGGTCATAAGCAGCTCTAAAACAAAATCCATGGTGATATCATGAGAAGAAAGAAAACATCAGATTAAGTTGGGAGAACAGGTCCTGGAGCAGGTCGACCACTTTAAATATCTCGGAGCTATTATAGACCGAAAGGGAGGCATCAAAGAAGAGTTGGCCACTCGAAAAGCAGCGGCTGGGAGACTTTTTCAGGCCATAAATCGTGGATTCCTCAGCAAGAAAGAGGTTGGTAAGAAAACGAAGATGGCTGTATACCGCTCCACCTATGTCCCAGTCTTGACATATGGATGCGAGTCGTGGGCAATGACTACAACCCACAAAAGCCAGATCCAAACCTCAGAAATGAGGTATCTGAGGAAAGTGGTTGAAGTAACAAGAAGAGACATGGTCCGAAACCAGACGATCCGTCAAGGCCTAAAATCCCATCCGCTGCAGACCCAAATAGAACAGTCCCAACTAAGATGGTTTGGCCATGTCTGCAGAATGGGAGAAGATCGGCTACCACGACAAGCATGGGAAACAAAGAGCCAGGGATCCAGACCTCCAGGACGACCCAGAGTCCGCTGGGAGGACAACGTTAGACAATCTTTGAAGGACCGAGGACTAGAATGGAACCAGGCCAGGAAGAAGACAGCTGATAGAATGGTCTGGCGCTCTCTCTTCCAAACCTCTACACCTCACGGTAGAAGGGGAACGACTAAGTAAGTAAGTAAAACAACGTTCTGAAAAACTCATTGTTTTCTGCAAAGTATAAGAACTATTTCGTAATAAGTTTTTAAAGTCAAAATACATGTGCTTTGAATGTGGTCTGACAGCTGATTCTGGCATATTTAGATTCAGATTATCAGGAAATAGACTAATCCCAGTTTTCATAATTTTTATATTTTGACTTAAAGTATATTTTGACATTCTCTCTCTCTCTCTCTCTCTTTTTTTATGTCCGCACTCTAGACTTATATTCTATTATGCACATATTGAAAGTCACCTTTCTTATTGCTCAAATATCTAGAGTCGCTGTGGCTTGTCGTTTTTGAAACGCCTAGAATCCCTACATAAAAGAGCGCTATGACTTGTTTACCGGAATGATAACTGTTGAGGATTGTTTCATGGTTTGCAAGCATCTGGGTTTGAGCTCGATTCGGATGGTTGCACCATGAAACACCTCGGCTGAATAAATAAATGAAATAGATTGCATATATCGATGCATGACGCATTAGACATAGTTACGACAGTCTTTGTGTGGCCTGCGGGCCCTATGGCCGTGTTTCAAACGTGTGGCATGGCCACTTATCCAAAGTGTTTCGAATGTGTGGCATGGCCACTTATCCAAGTGTATAACCGTCTGTGTTCGGGCTTTTAAGCCGATATAATAATATGTGGATAAAGACCAGAGAGTCTTATGTGTGGCCTTGAGCCTTATGGTCGTGTTTATAAAATGTGGCATTGCCACCGAAGTATAATAGTGTAGAACTAGGAAAATATATTACGGTAATGTAAAGCCGGTAAACTAAATGGATAATGTGTAAGGACTATTGAGTCCGAATATATATATGTCGGTAGTATAAACTGCAATCATTGTTGTTATTAACGTAAGCCGTAAAATATGAAACGCAGTTAGAATATATAAGGCTGATAGAGCCTGGCTGTGTAAGCCAAATTGAAGTAAGCATATGTCGAAGTTCTTGTGATATATATTGGGCAGCGACCCTATGAGAACTATTAACAGAAGGATTAATTCTGTATAAATAATAATGATTCCAAGTATTTGGTTGGAACATATATATGGATAGTTAATGAAAATGAAAAGTAACAGACGTTTAATGTCTGATTGACTGTGGGCTATAAGACTGTACTTTATCAAGTGTTCTGTAACGTGAAACATTCGTGTTGTTTATTCATGATGAAAATGATGAATGAGTATTAAAGTATTGTAGTCGTCTAAGCGAGATTTATTCACTCATATCGTTTTGAAAAGTTCCAGTTCTGTTTAAGAATAATGACCGTTGACCTTCAAGGTACGGTTCAGAGGAAATACAAAACGTTGTCAAGCTAATAAGAAATGAACTAAAATAATATAACACTATCAAATAAAATACATGCAAAGTTTATTGCATGAACATTCATATTCAAACACTCGAAGAAATTTATAAAACGAATCCAGTGTTGTGGCAGAAGATCGATACTCATGTAAGACAGATAAGATGAATAAACATGGACTACAATATCAGCCCGCTCAAACAAAGAAAAAAGCCCACAACATAACTATCAGGAAATAGACTAATCCCAGTTTTCATAATTTTTATATTTTGACAAAGTATATTTTGACATTCTCTCTTTTTTTATGTCTGCACTCTAGACTAGGGTTCCCATAATGTTTTGTTTAAAAACCGGGACATTTCCAAATTTTTACCTTAAAAAACCCAGGACATTTTGTTAAAAAACGGGACATGTTAAAAATTAAGGTAAAGCACAAATAAATCTATTATATATTATATGTTGCACTTAAAATAAGATACTGGTATAAAAATACACACATTAACTAACACAACTTCCACTTTAAAAAAGAATTATAAATTACATACATACTTAATTAGAAAAATCGCACCTTTAAAAAATACACAATAGTCAAGTTTATTTTTCAGATTCATCAGAATATTTATCAGATTTATGGGCCTGTTCAAGAAGTTTTTTTTCTTCTGATATTTGGACATAGAACTCAGCACAAGAGAAATCCTTAAAATGGGTCTTTATAATGGTTAAAGCTTTCACTGTCTCAATTTTAAGTCTGTTTTTTTCGTCTGTCCAAGGCGCATTTATTAATGAAAAAACACGTTCAACAGCTGCATTGGATACTGGCAGTGCCAAACAAAAACTAACTAGGCATTTCAGGTTCTCAGCATTTATATCCTGCTTTGTAAAATGAGCGAACATCTCACACCATTTTTCACTGACACTTTGATCCTTCAGTTCACTCCACACATCAAATTTGCTTTCACAATATTTTTTCACACATGCAAACTCATCAAATAAGTCCTCTTCATTCACAGTAAAATTTGGTGACACTGTCTTCATGAATATGTAGCTTTCTTGGATGTTCTTCCAAGTCACAGACTCCTTTCCCTTCAGATTGATCCAATCCATAGACTGAAGAGGCGTAAGAAATGGTGTACACCACTCCTGAATATATTCAATGCAGGTGTCATAGAAATCTACTGCATAGCTTTGAAACTTTTCAACTGTTATGTGTCCTTCTTTTTCTAATTCTTGCAACTGATTTCTCACAGTAGTGGTAAGAAACTTTTCTGCCTTCCTGTTGTTTAATTTTTCCACCAGTTTGTTTATTTCATCCTTCACTTCAATTACTGTTGTCTCTTGCTTTTCAACACATTTGATGGTATCAGAAAAGGTTTTTAACTGGCTGGCAATGAAATGCAGGAGTGTAATTGAAAGTGGATTTTCAAAGAAATATTTGAGACTGGTAGGACATTTGTGAATGGAAAGGAAATATGACTTCAATGCAGGGAAAATGTCAATAACTCTCTGGACTGCAGGCAAGAGAGAGAGCCATCTTGTCTTGCTGTTACCCAAAACAGTTTTATATTCTGTATTGGTGAATTCGCAAAATGATTTGAGTTCCTCAACTCGTACACAATAAATGTGGAAATGCTGGTAAATCTTGTTAATTATTAACTGAAGATCAATAGGTAAGCAATCCGCAGCAATCTGCACAGCATTATGTATCACATGTGCAGGACAACCAATACCAATTAGATTGTTCAGTGTTTTCTTACATTTTGAAGTACAGATTATTCTGTTCCTTTCTCTTCTTTCCACCAAAGTTTGTATTTGTATTATCTGCTGATATAGCAATAACCTTTTTAAGGAGATCTGACTTCTGTAACACTTCCAATACATAAGAAAATAACAGTTCTGAAGTTTCACCGCCTAAATTAACTAACTCCAACACCTTCACCTTCACACCTTTCGCTGCATGATAATATCTCACGACCAGAGGCACTAACTTCTTGTCCAAGTGGTTTGATGAGTCAATTAATACTGATATGAAACGAGCTTCTTTTAGCTCTTCATCAATCTGCTTTGTCGCAAATGGCGCAATAACATTGGTGATTATTGCCTTGCACTTTGTTTGCGAACATCTGAATTTATCGTTGAAAAGTTTTTTCACGATGGCTGTTGTGCAGTCCATGGACTTAAAGCTGGGGTTATGCACCGCCGTATGATAAGCGAAGGTTGCTTCATGTGCTGCCAATGATAACTGTTTTTCCATTTCCTTTTCACTCTGGGTTTTTGCATTTAAGAAATGACTTATACTGCTGTTAGAAGCCTTACTTTCAACAGCACCTTTATGTTTTTTTCGTTTTCACGTGGTTGACTACGTCTGACCGACCACCATGTGAAATGCAAAATTTAGAGCTGCATAAAGTGCATTCGACATTTTCATTTACACCTTTAATGAAGGGAAATTCTCTTGTAATGGGATCATTTATACTGCCCTTACGTTTCGGCATTATGCGGATGAAAAACGATAAAAATACTGTATAATAATGCTAATACACATTAAATCATTTGGTAGATGCTCACTGAACACTGTTTTGGTCGACTTTCGAATTTTTGTTCGAGATTCAAACCGAGGGTCCACTGTAACCGGGAATTGATAAAGTAACACTACTAAAACACAGAATAAAATCCGTTACCCAAAGATTTTTTTTTTTCAGGAAGGACCCTTAAAAAGCGGGACATTTGGAATAAATTCGGGACGCCGGGACATTTTATCAAAAAACGGGACTGTCCCGGGAAAAACGGGACAAATGGGAACCCTACTCTAGACTTATATTCTATTATGCACATATTGAAAGTCCCCTTTCTTATTGCTCAAATATCTGGAGTCGCTGTGGCTTGTCGTTTTTGAAACGCCTAGAATCCCTACATAAAAGGGCACTACGACTTGTTTGCCTGAATGATAACATTCCCAGTGCTCAGCTATTTTCACAACTGAATGTTCTTCCTCTTAAAAAATTCTTCTTCTTCCAAGATCTTCTGTTTGTGCATCAAATTTTACACGGCAGAACACCTTCATACTTGCAAATGTTCTTTTGCTATAAATACTGCTCATATTTTATACGTGGCGACCTACTTTTGGACCTTGCAAAACCTCAAACTGACCTCTTCCAAAGTTGTTTTAGTTATGCAGGTGCTTTAGCATGGAATTCCCTACCCTAGTCTGTCAAAACTGATAATTACATCTCATTCAAAAGACATCTGCATTCACATGTCATGAAATCTTGTACACACATTTAACGACAATTCTGTTTGTTATTTCAACGTTTCCACGAGCATTTAACTGTCATTGTAATATTTTTAATTGAATTTTTTATATTAAGGAGCTTTATTGCTTGACCTCTCTCTCTCGCTCTCTCTCTCTGTGTGCGCGTGAATGACTATGAGTAAATGTACTTGTGTATGCTCAGTTTCTGATTGTGATGATAATATTAATTAATTCTGTCTGAAGTTGTTAATATTTTCATTTTAATTTGTAAAACACTGAAAATTGTATTGCAGGGCAGAAATGTAAAAAGGCAATTATGCCTATTTCTTTACCCTGATGAAATAAAGATTTCGTTCGTTTGTTCTCTCTTTTTCCTCCTCCTTCCCCCCCCCCCACCCCCCCAACTTTAAGGGCTGAAAATATCTTTTATGTAGTTTAACTAGAATCAATTTTCTTTCACAGAAATCTCCAAGTTTAAAATGTTTTTGTACCCTTCTTTGTAGTAATAACAACAAAACAAATGTATGACATACTGCTTGTTATAATTTTGGTTCCAGATTTACAGAAATACCACCTGTGGTATACAGTCTAGCCAACCTTGAGATCTTGTCTGCACATGATAACCATGTGATTGAGATTAATGTGCAGGGCTTCTTCAAGCTGACCAAATTGGCAACACTTGACCTACAAAATAATGACATATCTCAGATCCCACCAGAACTGGGAAATTGTGTATGGCTGAAGTAAGTACAGTTTGGACTGTTTAATTCCTGTTATCCGACTTTTTTATTAGGACTGACCGCTGATTTCTGACTGAAATTTTTAAACCCTTGAATTCAACTTTTTTTAAAAACCACTTTTACTTAAGATCACATGCTTTATATATTTGTTGTTTTTCAAATATTTGACGCTAAAAATCTTTATGTTGAATTCATCATAAAGAGTTGAAGCTTAGTATGCAGCCTTCAAGTTTTGACGGCACTGACCACGCCAATTTTATATAATAACTAAACCAATATAAAATAAATTGGAAGTAACTCCATTATAGTAAGGGTTTTAAAGTAAGGAAAATATGAAATGCAAATATAGATTGTGTTTCATATTTGAAGGGGCGATAGATTGTGTTTCACATTTGAATGGGTTGTAGATTGTTTTTCGTATTTGAATGGGTGGTAGATTGTGTTTCATATTTGAATGTGTTGACACAGGGATTGTGAATAGTGATGTGCTGATTAAATCACTGCTTCTTCAAACAACTCGGTCAGCGAGTCTAATTTTAAAACAGCTCTAATGATGACCAACTTTCTTGTAAGCTTTACAAGGTTTTTAACATATTAGAGGGGAGCCGCGCTAGCGTAGTGGTTACAACACCGCTCTGGCGACCGGGTGATTCAGGATCAAACCCGGGCGACGGCATTTGAGGATTTTTCGTCGACCGGGAATTGGACTGGATTAACTCGAGACCTGGCGAAGACATTTGAAGGAGTGTCGTCGACCAGGGATTGGCGGCTCCTGAGCCGACCCAGCTCTAATGGGTACCTCCGAAATCGGCGAGTATCTGCCTGAATGGCGAGGGACACCTGTCTCTGCACAAGAAAAGGGATACTCACGTAAAATCCATGTCAGGTTAGACATTAAACAATAACCTGAGATTTCGCCTCGAGTATTAGCGGGCGTACGGAAAAAAAAAAAAAAAAAAACATATTAGAGTATATTTTATTCAAAGAAGAATTTTACTTGGCAGTAGTGACAGTCCTGTGAGTAATGAATATTGAATTAGGACTTAAAATCATAAAACAGGTAAAGGAGAAAAAAAACTTATTAGGGATTTACTTTTATAGTTGTTACCAAATGCACTAGAAAGCAGAAAATAAATTTTCCACACATTCAGTTTAATCAGTCAATACTTTTAGCTCTCAAAGTAGCTTAGGCCTTTCTGTCTCTAGCTCTCTTCTCTATGTGTTTTTTGGTCTACTTCTGCCTTTCTTTCCCATGGGATTCCAGAACAAGGAATACATTCTTGTTATGATTAAAACTCATAACATATCGGTCTTTATCATATAGGTATCGATTGAAGATACCATGTTGTTGATGTACTGTATCCACGGGTTATCCGGAAGTATGTCATTGCCTTTTGGGGCAAGATTTGGCAGAAGTCAAACCGGTCTCAGCTTGGCAGAAGTCAAGGAGCATTCGAGGCCTTTTCTGTGTGTTCTTCTATGTGGACGGATGCATATTTGTCCCGCTCCTAGAATGTGTTATTTCTACAGAGTCCTAAAGTGTTTCAACATTTAGATCGCCCACATGCTGCGTTGGATCGATGCTAAAGATTTATATTGAGAGAAGTGTATGCTGTATTCTGATGTACGTGAGTTGGCACATTTTAAATAAATTCTGCATGCAAATGTCAAGGACATCTTGTGATTAGCAGACTGAAAAGCGACACTCAAGACTGGCTAGGTTATGCCATCGTCTTACATAAATATATTGGATGAATTTACTGGAGCTTGTACTCTGATTAAACTTATGTCGTCCTAACGTCCAACCTGGCCTTCGCAGCTTCTTTATTGTTGGAGACCAGGTTTGTGCAAGAAGGCTGAATGTAAAACTGTTACCGGCATATCTGCATGCCTTATCAATTGTTGTATAACACAACTAAAGACCATTATATATCGCCTTTATAGACCTCACAAAAGCATTCGACCTGGTTAGTAGGGATGGACTCTTTAAAATCCTCCTGAAAATAGGCTGCCCTTCTAAAATGCTGGAAATGATAAAGTCATTCCATGACGGCATGAAGGGAACAGTCCAATATGCTGGAAGCACGTCACAGCCCTTTGATATACGAAGTGGCGTTAAACAAGGCTGTGTTCTGGCTCCGACCCTCTTCGGAATCTTCTTTGCCTTACTCTTGAAACATGCATTCAGAGATGCAACTGAAGGAATATGCCTTCACACTAGGTCAGATGGCCGTCTGTTTTATCTTTCAAGGCTGAAGGCAAAAACAAAAATCAGAAGGGTCACTATAAGAGACTTGTTGTTCGCTGATGATGCTGCAGTTGTCACTCAAAGCCAACAGGAGCTTCAGAGCTTGATGAATCGCTTCACTAAAGCATGCAAGGACTTTGGCCTCACAATAAGTCTAAAGAAAACGAATGTGCTGAGTCAGGATGTGGGTGCTGCACCAGTTATCACTGTCGATAACTATGAATTGGCAGTGGTGCACCACTTCACATACCTAGGGTCTACCATCAATGACAAACTCTCACTGGATACAGAAATCGACAGCCGCATTGGCAAAGCTGCAGCTACCTTTGCCCGCCTCACATCGCGTGTTTGGGGAAACTCTAAACTCACATTGAAGACCAAAGCTGCGGTATATAATGCCTGCGTCACCAGCACACTCCTATATGGCAGCGAGACCTGGACGACCTATGCTAAGCAAGAAAGAAGGCTCAATACCTTCCATTTGCGGTGTCTACGCCGCATCCTTGGCATCTCGTGGAAAGATAAAGTGACAAATGTCGAGGTGTTGTCACGTGCTGGCCTTCAAAGTATGTATACGCTTCTTAGACAACGCAGACTTCGCTGGCTTGGCCATGTTCGCCGCATGGAAGATGGTCGCATCCCAAAAGATATCTTCTACGGACAATTAGCAGATGGCAAGAGAACAGTTGGGCGACCACAGCTGAGGTTCAAAGATGTGTGCAAGAGAGATATGAGGGCACTGGACATGGATCCAGCAACATGGGAGGATGAAGATGTAGGTTTTTGCTGGTTAGACTTTTGAGTATTTTTTAATTGTTCATTCTCTTATTTGTCTGTGCTGGAGAATGCTAGAGAGATAAAATGAATTGAAGCATGTTATCCTGTATCTAAGAGAGTTGTGAAAGCTAATTTGTTCTTTGCTTGATATAATGATCAATGAAGAAATCAATCAATGATCAATGTCCTTTTTTTGCTCTGTGAGGAACATGGGGCCACTTGAAAGAAGCCTGCAGCAAAAACATCTCATGTGCTCCCACAATGGTGGTTTCTAAAGCAATTTGTATTTCATGATTAGGTTGCTTAGTCACATGCTCTACCTCACCACCATAGTCACCTCTTGCATCATGCCTGAGGGAGCAGTGACTCGACTGACCCTTAGAGGCTCTTAGGAAACTCAAGAGGTTGACATAATTATATAAAT
This sequence comes from Oreohelix idahoensis, assembly GCA_024509875.1. Classification (NCBI taxonomy): domain Eukaryota; kingdom Metazoa; phylum Mollusca; class Gastropoda; order Stylommatophora; family Oreohelicidae; genus Oreohelix; species Oreohelix idahoensis. Next base: position 830,890 of record JAMPIV010004488.1, read on the forward strand.
GAAATAAAGTAGTACAAACAATCCCAACTAACATAATTACCGATGTATGTTACGTCAGTCGGTCTCGCTCAAAATAGTAACTCGCGCCAGGAAAAAAAAGTGCGCAACACACGGTGTGCAACTTGCGCGGCATGGGTGTTATATAAAACAAATACTTTGGTTTTATTTTTTTTATTCATTCACGAAATTAGTAGCGCTCGACAAAGAAAAAGTGTAAAAATTGGTGTGCATGAGCCCTCACCTGATGTACAAATCATGAAAACTTGAAAGTTTTTGTTAAAACCACTTATTATCAGGGAACACTCTTTGAAAACAATCCACGTACTTTCACACGAAATGTTGTCATCAAAGAACTTTTAAATTGAATCTAAAATAACATAATTCTCGCCATGTGTACATTGGTCACAGCTGAGGAATGCAACCGTGTTGAAAAATTGTATTGTTTCCATTATATATTCTCTCCCGAAAATAGTTACAATCAACAAAGAAAAGCGTTCAAATGACGGTGTTCATGAACAGTTTGATTACACTGTATAATGGAAAGAAACCAAAAACACTCTAAGAATGTACTTCTATCTGCTCATCCGGGAACGGAAACAGCACACTATAATTAAAAACCCGTCAAGTTTGATGGGTTATTGCTAGTGTTATCATAATTTTTCCTTTTCTCTCCTTATGAAGCATGAAACCACCAAGTTGCAGGAAGCCTACACCAAGCATTTACATGCTCATGCAATGGTGGCTAGTGGCAATTTGTTTTATGTGATGTTGTCAGGTTCATGCACAACCTCTTATTAGTCACCTTGCACAACCTCTTATTAGTCACCATGCACAACCTCTTATTAGTCACCTTGCACAACGTGCCTGAGGGTACAGTAGTCCTGTTCTTTCTTTGTCTCATCAGAGAATCCCAGGAACTACACGGAGTAAACATTATAATTACCAATATGTAGTTTTTAGATTTTGTTTTACAGTAAATTCAATGTGGTTTTTGTACAACTGGCATCACTTCTGAATAAGCTGACTTCGATTTTTCTTCTTCTTTTTTTTATTTATTTTTTATTTTTTTGTTTATTATAAAAATGGTTGATACATTTTCTTCATATTGCCTCTTGTGACAGATCTTTAGCTCTAATTGGCAACCCAGTACGGAATCCAAGACCAGCAATTTTGGCTCGAGGAACACATGCAGTTCTGGAATATCTTCGTAGCAGAATTGTAGTTTAATCTAAATGACAGGACATCATATTGGCATTTGATTCATGTCTTTGCTAACCTCAATAATTATTTGGCCAGTAATTTATTTTTGCAAGTGGGTTACTTATTTAGTGACACCCATTGTTTTTGTTCCCTATTTAATTTCACTAATCTAGTAGTTGTTATTATGCCAGTGTACCGTTATTGTTGTTTAGAATTAACATCATCGCACACCGGGCAATGCCATAGGTGCACAGTCTTCCTTACCAAATGTCATAGGGTATGGATGCTGATTGTTCCTGTAGTGTGCTGGTTGTGTACATGCTTGACCCAACCTTTCATATGTCCATTTCTGCTAGTTTTACGCTTGAGTGTAGCTATAAGTGTTATTCAATACGGAGTTTGTTTCTCCAGTATTGAGAGGAATAAATAAGTATATGTGGTAATTATTTATGTACGGTATATGATATGAAATTTGTTTCTCTTGTATTGGGATGGATAGGGAAATGAGGAGGACAATGACTTTGAATTACATTTTTTGTTACAGAGGATGAGGCATAGGTCATGAACAATACATAGGACATATACATAGGGCTCATCCATATTATCACCCAGGGCAGCCATTCCTGTTTGTTCAGATGTGTTTTCACATGCTTCTGTAGATTTGCCACAGTGTTACAGGTCTTAGCCCACTGTGTCTTCGTTGGCAGGCCTCTTGAATGCCAGTCAAGATATGCGTAGTGGTGCTTTTCTGAATCTTTCCACTTTTTTCTTGAGACCTGGTTCTCCACCTTTCTTTACTTGTAATGCAGTCATGAGTTTATGTAATTGTTTACTTTTTTTTCTTGGGGATTTGCCATATCGTACAGTCATAAGTAGAGCAGATTTCAACATTTGGATAGATTTTAATATTGTATTAAGATTTCCTACATGGTATTTTTATCTGCTATGATAGCTGAGGTGAAGATAAAGCCATACTTGAAGATGTTATGCTACTCACTGGGTGAAGATAAAACACACCTGAAGTTGTGATGAATCATACTAGATGATAATAAAGCATAATTACAGCTGTGATACGCCTCACTGGATGAAGATGAAGCACACCTACGGTCATGATACACCTCATTAAGTAAAGGTAAAGTACACCTGAAGTTGTGAAAAATTTCACCAGGTGATAATAAAGCACACCTGAAGTTGTGATGCATCTCACTAGATGAAAATAAAACATACTTGAAGCTGTGACACACTTCACTGGGTGATGGTAAAGCACACCATAGATTGTGATGAATCTCACTGCTGTTATCTTCACATTTATCTGTAGGTATTCACATTCTTTGCCCCATGTAGTTCCCGGGTGTCTCTGAAGAGACAAAGAAAAAATAGGACGACTGCATCCTCAGGCCTGTCGTATGAGGTGGTGACCAAGGGCAGCAGAAACTACCGCTACAAGAGCATGAATGCTTGGTGCAGGCTTTCAGTAAGCAGAATGTCTGCAGTGGTGGTTGCATGCTCTGTAAGGAGCATGAAGGAAAATAATAATGATTCACTTTCTTTGAGTTTCAGCTGCCTGTGGTGCAAAGCAACCAGCCCTCACCAAGCCTCTCTGTCTTAGGAACTCTGTTCAAATTCTTTTCATGTTTACATTATGCTCTTATATCTGTCTCCAGTTCTCTTTTGCATGAATTTTTGTTCTTGGCCTTCTATGTTTGACCTGCTGTAGAGATTTCAGAACTACCATGTGATACTAATAGCTTACTTCCTCAATTCTCCCATGTATTAATTGTCCTTTTTTTTTTTTTTTTTTTTGAGGATCTTTCATTCTGTGATTTAAATGACTTGATGAACTGCTTGAAGCTTTGTAGCCCTGTCATAAATTACCTAATGTTATTATTGTAATCTTGTACGCATTATGAGCAACGATCATTGTGTGTAAAATCATATTTCCATGTTCTGTGATTTGGCATGACTGTTTTTTTTTTTCCTTTTACTCGACTTTTTCCTTAAAATATTAAAATGACATTTATTTATTGTCTACTTTTTTATTTCAAAGCCTCTGGACAGGTTTATGAATATTGAGACTTACTTAATGTTTAAATAATTAACTTGCAACAATACGAGGGGCGTTCAGAAAGTAATGCACCACATCGTTTTTCTCAGGAGCTGTTTATTCAAAAAGCATGAAATTTATACACAATATACATGGATATGTCGTGTAAACATCGGTATTATTCAACATAATCCCCATCAACTTGTACGGCTTTATGCCAGCGCGAAACAAGTGCATGTATTCCTAGCCCGTACCAGATTTTGTCTTGATCATGTACCCATTTCTTCGCTGCATGAATCACTCCTTCATCATCTTCAAACCTTGTCCCACGGAGTGCATCTTTCAGTGGACCAACTAGATGAAAATCAGAGGGTGCCAAATCGGGACTATAGGGTGGATGGGGTAGTACAGTCCAACCCAATTTGGTGATTGCTTCCCGTGTTGCCAGACTTGTGTGAGGTCGCGCATTGTCGTGAAGGAGAAGCAGGTCTGCTGGATTCTTGTGCGGCCGAACTCTGCGAAAACGTTGATTGAGTTTTTTCAATGTCTTAATGTAAGCTTGCGAATTGATTGTCTCTCCTCTTGGCATAACGTCCACAAGAATCACACCTTCAATGTCCCAAAAGACAGTGATCATGACCTTTCCAGCTGAAGGAAGTGTCTTGAATTTCTTTCTTCTTGGCGATTGCGGATGATGCCACTCCATTGACTGTCTTTTTGTCTCAGGTTCAAAATGATGTGCCCAGGTTTCGTCACCTGTAACGATATTAGCCAAAAAGTTCTCTCTATCAGCATTGAAACGCTCCAACAATTCAGAAGAAATTGCTTTCCTTTGCAATCGGTGGTCATTTGTGAGACTTCGAGGAACCCATCTTGCGCAAACCTTAGAAAATCCAAGAGTTTTTATAACTGCATTTGCACTACCAATGCTGACTGACAGCTGTAAGGCCAATTGTTGAGTAGTGATTCGCCTATCAGTAAGAATAATGCCCTCAGCGCTGATAAGGTTGATAACGTTGGATTTTTATTCCCGTTAATGATATCCACCAAAAGATAGATATAAGTGGATGGAAGCAGACATCATCATCATCATCAGTTGATAAGATCTCTATGGTGTTGTTTGCTCCACTGTAGTGTATGGAATGTCAACTTGACCTACGCAGTGGTGTGTAGACATGGATTGAGTGTATAATGTGCGAATGATGATAAAGGTTCGTGGTGTTGACAAAAAATGTTCTTTTCTCACACTCATGTATGGCTGGAAGTCATCGACACCAACGACTGTGTACCTTTTCTAAAGTTTAATTGGACGTACATACTCGACAGCACAGATAGTGACAAATCACAGGTTGCCATAATACATCATAGTACAGTGGATAAATGGTCTTGCAATGTTACATGGGCACTCATGTAGAATAAGTGTATAATGGACTGTCAGTAGCCAAGCACTCAGTATCGCCCATACATATATCATCTGACTTCACTGACTGAGCACATCAGCTTATAAACAATATTTCAGATGGCTTCTAAACCTAATCTCGTCTAGCGACGATTCTTCAACATAATGTTCAGCACATATTTTTCCATATAATAATATTGAACCGCTAATAACGGGTTCTCATGTGTAGCAGTGATCTCTGGACTAAACAAGCGATAATACGGGCATCCCTTTTCTCTTCTTGAAAGTCACTACATGTTTTGGTTCCAAGATGGCTTCACTCGTGAGCTGTCACTCACGTTTGGATACAGATAATGAATCTGTCCTAAAGTTAGTCATTCATAAAACATTTCATTGCTCTGTAGATTTGATCATGAACAATTGACTGCAATCTACAGGATATAGTGCTGCTAGGAATCAAAGTCGTTTTCATCGAGTCAAATATATTCTCTTAGACATTCAAATCGTAACTATCGAAAATGGTGGCTTCGATCGAGAGTTCATAAGAGTATCCTTGATTACCTTGGTAGAGGAAATATGAAACTGCCATTCCTTGGCAATACGACTAAACACTGGGGTAAAGCATACACGATAGGTTTAGACGACTATCACCTTCCCCACAAATACTGAGATCACTTTTTCCCCGGCGACAGGCCGACATGGAAAACACACAGTCCCTATCAGGACGAAGCCAAATCACACCACTCTCTAGCGACACATCCGCCGAATAGCCTTCGACCTCTCTAGAGACAACAGAACATATAGTTCGACTTAGATATGTAAAGATATACAGATATAAGACAGACTCGTCCTACTCAGACAAACAATACACATAAATTCAGGCCATAGATATTCTGAAGCAAGAACAATCTATTATTACCCAAACAACGAATAAATCGCAGTAAAATGGATTTATCCGCGGAGTTTGATCGAAAGAGCCGACACAACTTTCAAGGGAAGTAACTCAATAATGACTTTCCCTTAAGCACTAAAAAAATTACCTATGTATAATATTGTAAGATATCAAAGACTGCACGTAACAGTCTTACCACACCTCCCGGGAAAAAAAAAAATGGAACTTTTTTTTTTTTTTTTGAAATACATCTAGGAGCAACGTACAATAGGCTCACAACGCATGAATAATGCGCAGATGAAAATATCAGGAATACCTATAACGCCTAATATGAGGCTAAGTCGACTTATGGAGCGACTGGTGAGAATGTGTCTCATAAACTGAGAGAAATTATTTCTCTACAAGTATATTTTTCCAGGAAGGTGTCATCAAAGTATAATACAATTCTGGCAATTACACAATGCCTAAAAAAATTCATATCATCATTTCGCATTAGATATCTTAAATTTATGATTTATGAAGAAAAAAATCATCAAAGCACAGCGGTGAATAAACATCAATGAACCGCTATGTAGTGATACAATCATTATATTATTAAATTACAAATGTGTATCTATCATGATACAGAAAAGGAACTACTATAGAACTAGACATATCAAGAAGTCTAAGCCCTAATAGTTATGTGGAATCATGTGGGCATCTTGACAGAATGTCTGCCATCACATTATCTGATCCACGAATAGCTCGCACAGAGAAATGAAAAGGTTGAAGAGCAATTGCATATCGAGTAGACCTCGAGCTCTTCAAATTCTTACTCTGTATAGCAGTAAGAGCTTTTTGGTCGGTTTCTACTATGAAATGTGCGCCTAGAAGGAATCTCTGTAGTTTGAGGATCGACCAAACCATAGCTAATAGCTCACGGTCTAAAACCAAATAATTCCTTTCTGCCGCATTAAGTTTTCTGGAAATATACATTACAGGATGCAGAGTTCCAGAGTACTCTTGCATTAGTGCCGCTCCAATCCCAGTGGATGAAGCGTCACTACGAAGAACGAATGTCTTATCTTTAGTGGGTAGCACTAAAATAGGTGGTGTTGAAAACAGTGTTTTAATCTTATCCAGAGAGCATTGGCATTCCTGAGACCAGTGGACCACATTAGGCGAACCTTTCTTTAGAAGTGTTGAGAGAGGTGCCATGATAGAGGATAGATTCTGAATGAATCTGCCATAAAATTGAATAAGACCTAACAGACTTCTCACCTGTTTTTTAGTCTTAGGGATTGAGATGTTAAGTATCTTACTAGTATTATGGTCCTCTGTCTTTAGGAAACCATGACCAACTCGGTGGCCTAGGAAAGAAATTTCGCTAAAACCAATATAGGCTTTAGAGGGTTTCGCTGTCAGGTTGTGCTCACGCAAAGTAGACAGCAATTCATCTAACCCCGAATAGTGATCTTCCCAAGTATCGCTGAAAAGACAGATGTCGTCTAGATATGCAATGACATCTGACCGATAAGATAGGATTCGGCGCATCATGCGTACGAATGTAGCTGGTGCGTTCATAAGACCGAAAGGCATAAAATTCCATTGGAACAAACCTCTAGGTGTTGAAAAAGCCGTGAGAGGTTTGGCGCGTTCAGATAAAGGAACTTGCCAATATCCTTTAGACAAATCAAGTTTAGTGAAAAAATGAGATTTGGAGAGTCGAGTAAGTAGCTCTTCCAGTAAAGGCATAGGTTCGGCATCGAACTTAGTTACTTGATTCAATTTTCGATAGTCAACGCAAAGACGTATGTTATTGTCTTTTTTACGCACAATAACCATCGGCGAAGAATATGCAGAGGTGGATGGTTCGATTATTTTCAAATCTATCATCTCATCCAACTCTTTCTCGACCTGTGCTTGAAAATGTATAGGTATAGGATAAGGTCTAATCCTAATAGGAGTATGGTCAGTTAGAACAATGTCATGTTGAATGACATTCGTTTGTCCAGGGATGTCAGTGAGTACATCCTGAAATGTTTGCAACATAGTTGAAACTTGTCGCTGTTCTCCTAGAGACAAATCAGGAGAGACAGTAACGTTCTTCCATGATTCACTGGAATGAAGTGGGATCATTGGAAGAGGAAGATTTACATCTGAAAAACTTGTTTCCTCATCCTGTATCACGGACAGTGATGAGTAATGACCATGTGGTACTGGAGAATTGTCCGTTGCTTGGAAAATGGGTTGCAAATAATCCGGACGTTCATGGAATTCAGTAAGCATATTGATGTGGAAGGTTTTATGCTTCCCATCAATATCGACAATATAGTCGACATCGGAAATTTTCGATATTATATCGTACGGACCTTTCCAAGAAATAAGTAATCTGTTTTCCCTACAAGGTAGTAATACAAATGCTTTGTCACCAGGACAAAGTTGTCGTAAGCATCTCTTCTTATTGGCAAATTGCCTTGCCTTCTGTTTCGCAAATTCAGAAGAAGAAGTTGCTAATTTGCATGCTTCGATAATCTTTTGTCTCAACGCGATGACATATTCGTAGGATGACTTTGTGTCATCGTCAATATTGTCAGATGTTATGAGATCGTGAAGCAACGACATAGGGCCACGCGGACGCGCGCCAAAGACGAGTTCAAAGGGAGAAAATCCCGTATGTTCATTGGGTACCTCTCTGTAAGCGAAGAGGGCCGCAGGTAAAACTCTGTCCCAGTCCTGAGGATGATCCTCAGTTATCTTCCCCAGTAAGTTTTTAAGTGTTCTATTAAGGCGTTCGACCATACCATTAGACATTGGATGGTAGATACTACTTAAAGATCTATCTATCTGCAGAGTAGACATTACTTGAGACATGGTATCTGATATTAGTTGGGTGCCATGGTCTGACAATATCTCTCCGGGGAACCCCAGACGAGAAAATATAAGCCAAAGAGCATCTGCAATATCAGCAGTAGTAATGCTCTTCAGAGGAATAGCCTCTGGCCAACGTGTGCACATATCAACACACGTCAAGATAAACTGATGTCCTCTGGCAGACTTGATCTTAAATGGACCAATTATGTCTATGGCCATTTTTTGGAACGGCCGAATAGGAATGTCCGCCGCCTGAATGGGTGCAGCATGCCGTGGACCTTTGGATTTAACTTCCTGACATACTTTACAAGATCGACAATAAATCCATATGTCCTTGTTTACCAATGGCCAAAAGAAAGCCGCAAGGACTCTTGACTTAGTACGGGAAAAACCCATGTGTCCAGCACACTGAGAGTCGTGAGCGTGCTGCAAAATTTTAACTCTCAAATTCTTGGGAACCAGGATTTGAGAATGACTTGACGTAATGGAGTCTTGAACCATACGTACAAGTACGCCATTCTTCTTTGTAATCCACGATTTACGACTTGTGTCTTTATTCGGATCACCTTTAGTTGCAAGAATGAAGAATTTCTTCAGAGTGGGATCATCTTCTTGCTGTTTTATAAACGAGTCACGAGAAATTACCAAGGGATTATCTTGGTTATGCACTTCATTATTTTCAATAGATGAAGTTTGAGGCATATTAAGAGCCTGAGCTCTAGTGACTACAGCATTAGCAATCTGCATGTTTTGCCTTTCCCACGTGGAAATTTGTTGCGGAGTGCATTCTTTGACTCCATGAATGCGACCGATGATGAGGTCAGCGATCGGATTCGGAAGAAGACATGCGTGTACATCTCCTGTAAAGAAAGGAGTAGCAATCCTAATGATAGCAGTAGAGTATTTCTCTAATGTGCCGCCAAATGTTACACATTTGACTACTTGTCCAGTGGCACGGGAAGGATCTACGAGTGACTGCCTAACACCAATTGTGGTGCATCCAGAATCAAATAGCACAGAGACTGGATTGTTATTCACTAAACCCTTATGTAAGACAAGAGAACCTCTTCCATCATGCGCGACTGATGCCGGAAGAGCAGGAAGAGGATGGCCACAGCTTAAAGTAGACACTGTGGTTGGCTCAAATAGCGTTTTGCATTGGGGGCACTGAGATGCTCTCCCAAAATCAAAAGCGGCACATGCCATATTACTAGCATCATTATTATCTTTACTCTGTTTATAGGCTTCATTGGACTCTTGTTGTGCAGAGTTTGCCTGAAAATGTGGTTTATGTCTTTTGTATTGAGATCTACCTCGGTTATTATCACCTCTGTAGTTATTGTTACCTCTATTGTAACCCCTATTTGGGTTTGAGTCATAGTTCCCTTGGTTACCATTATCATATTCATTATAATGAGTATCTCTGTAATTATGATCTTGTTGACTCCAAGACGGATAACCCTGATAGTTTCTATAATTACTTCCTCTACGGAAATTCCTATAATTATGACCACCCCTGTGTCGAGAGCTATCAGGTCGTCTCCAGTTCTTTGAAGAAGAACCCTGAAATGATTGGTTACCTTGGTTTTGATAACTATTATGGTTACCTTTTTTATCAAATCTGTTTTGAGGTCCCTGAAATCTGTGTGAATAATTGGGATTGTATGGTGTTGCTGAAGCAACTGGCATACTCTCCTTAATCTTAGTGTTGCCAAAAGTCACGTCGGGGTGTGCAGTGACATATTGGGAACAATATTCTTCCATTTCTTTTAGAGATTTGGGTTTACGCTCATGTATAAATTCAAGGAAAGGTTTGTTCACACATGACATAATCTTATCTCTGAGCAACAAATCCATAAGTCCTTCATACGTTTTTTCTGTTTTGGAAAGCTCAATCCAACGATCAACTGTGAGACGTGCCTTTGCAGTGAATTCTGAGGATTCTACACCCGTCTCAGGCACCATCGTTTTAAATAAAAGGCGATAGCCTTCCTCACTTAGCTGATATTTTTTTTATCAAAGCCGCCCTAATGACATCATAATTATCCTTATCTGCTTCTGCTACAAGGCATAATCTAGTCAAAGATTCACCTTTCAAGTTTTCTGATAATTGATTAGCGTATTGTGATTTATCCACATTATGTGTACGACAAGAACGTTCAAATCTATCCAGCCAGAATGTAATATCGTCACTGGACTGATTGAACGGTGGAACCTTAACCTTGTAAGTAGAAGGTTTACCATTACCACTAGATGCCTGATTAACATTACTCATACTTGTCAATCTCAATTTCTCTAACTCAAATTCATGTTCTCTTATTGCTTTTTTCTCTTCAGCATCTAATCTTTTTTGTTCAGCCTCCCTGTCTAATCTTTTTTGTTCAGCTTCCCTGTCTAATCTTTTTTGCTCAGCTTCACTGTCTAATCTTTTTTGTTCCGCAGCAGCTTCTCTTTCTAATTTTTTTTGTTCAGCTGCAGCTTCTCTTTCTAATTTTTTTTTTGTTCAGCTTCAAATCTCCTTTCCTCCACCTGCATCTGCAATTTCTTTTGTTCAGCAGCAGCCTCAGCTTCTCTTTCTAATCTTTTCTCTTCCGCCATAGCTTTTCTTTCTTCTGCAGCTAATCTTTTCTCTTCTGCAGCTAATGCTTTGTCATATTGAGCAACTGCCCATTGTTCTAATTGTTGACCAGTCTTATCAAGGGCTTTCCCTTGTGTAATGAAGTATTCTAATGTAGCCATGATGACTAACAATAATACTAATCACCTGAATCAATAATAATACCACAAGTTCTCAATGACTTGATTAATCAGTATACTATCCCAATATCTGTGGGTCACAAGCCTTTAATAAGGTCTTGTATAATAGTAATAATAATCAGGTACTGGTTTATACCATAATCCAAGTGCAGTGCACAGGCAATTGTGTCTTATGAAATATACCTATATAAAACATATGTCAACCAACAGAATACATAAAGTACAAATAGGACTGACAATACAAGAACGTTTGCAGAAATCAAAATAAATCAAATAGGGAAATCAATGAAAATAATCACTGAATCTGCAAAGAATAACAACACAAATGACGTCACAATATATGAATATAAATTGAGAATAGAACTGAAAGATAGAAAAGGTTAGACCAACAAATTACAAACAAATCAAAACAAAACTAAAGAACAGAGAAATATTACAAAAATAACAATAATTACAGACTTCACAGCTAACACAAAAGCAACAGTTGTCGCAGCAAATTTTCAATCAAGAAAATTGCACCTATAGAAAACGCCCACAACGGACCCTCTATGACGTGGGATATTCTGTTGTGAGGACGCCGCCCAACCTTAAACACAACCCGCTGACATAGAAACTAACATACTATACAAACAAATAACATGTAAACATAAATATATATAAATTATGTGTATGATAGTATGTGTTGCAAAATAGGCTCAGTTTTACAGTAATGGCAAAGTTATTTTTATGAAAACAAACAAACTGCCACTTTATTCAATTAAACATTCTGGCCTTAAATATTAAAGTTCATATATGGAAAACAAGAAGATCCATCGATGAAAATAGGACTTCTTAGTTCACTCATACTGTCTTCCTGTTAACATTGACAAGAATTGATCCAACTGTTCTGTGAAACTCTATAATGTCTAATGTAAAACTGTCAACAACGCTGACCTACATACTGCATTCACCTGACAGGTCACGTGACGAAGTGTTGACAAAGAGCAAACCAATACTGCAAGTGTGTTGTATCAGCCACAGGAAACGGTCTGGTATCGGTAATCTGTTGACTTCTGAACTTCTGCGAGGTCAAACCCAGAAAGCTGGTCCACCAGTTGATAAGGTTGATAACGTTGGATTTTTATTCCCGTTAATGATATCCACCAAAAGATAGATATAAGTGGATGGAAGCAGACATCATCATCATCATCAGTTGATAAGATCTCTATGGTGTTGTTTGCTCCACTGTAGTGTATGGAATGTCAACTTGACCTACGCAGTGGTGTGTAGACATGGATTGAGTGTATAATGTGCGAATGATGATAAAGGTTCGTGGTGTTGACAAAAAATGTTCTTTTCTCACACTCATGTATGGCTGGAAGTCATCGACACCAACGACTGTGTACCTTTTCTAAAGTTTAATTGGACGTACACACTCGACAGCACAGATAGTGACAAATCACAGGTTGCCATAATACATCATAGTACAGTGGATAAATGGTCTTGCAATGTTACATGGGCACTCATGTAGAATAAGTGTATAATGGACTGTCAGTAGCCAAGCACTCAGTATCGCCCATACATATATCATCTGACTTCACTGACTGAGCACGTCAGCTTATAAACAATATTTCAGATGGCTTCTAAACCTAATCTCGTCTAGCGACGATTCTTCAACATAATGTTCAGCACATATTTTTCCATATAATAATATTGAACCGCTAATAACGGGTTCTCATGTGTAGCAGTGATCTCTGGACTAAACAAGCGATAATACGGGCATCCCTTTTCTCTTCTTGAAAGTCACTACATGTTTTGGTTCCAAGATGGCTTCACTCGTGAGCTGTCACTCACGTTTGGATACAGATAATGAATCTGTCCTAAAGTTAGTCATTCATAAAACATTTCATTGCTCTGTAGATTTGATCATGAACAATTGACTGCAATCTACAGGATATAGTGCTGCTAGGAATCAAAGTCGTTTTCATCGAGTCAAATATATTCTCTTAGACATTCAAATCGTAACTATCGAAAATGGTGGCTTCGATCGAGAGTTCATAAGAGTATCCTTGATTACCTTGGTAGAGGAAATATGAAACTGCCATTCCTTGGCAATACGACTAAACACTGGGATAAAGCATACACGATAGGTTTAGACGACTATCACCTTCCCCACAAATACTGAGATCACTTTTTCCCCGGCGACAGGCCGACATGGAAAACACACAGTCCCTATCAGGACGAAGCCAAATCACACCACTCTCTAGCGACACATCCGCCGAATAGCCTTCGACCTCTCTAGAGACAACAGAACATATAGTTCGACTTAGATATGTAAAGATATACAGATATAAGACAGACTCGTCCTACTCAGACAAACAATACACATAAATTCAGGCCATAGATATTCTGAAGCAAGAACAATCTATTATTACCCAAACAACGAATAAATCGCAGTAAAATGGATTTATCCGCGGAGTTTGATCGAAAGAGCCGACACAACTTTCAAGGGAAGTAACTCAATAATGACTTTCCCTTAAGCACTAAAAAATTACCTATGTATAATATTGTAAGATATCAAAGACTGCACGTAACAAGCGCATTTCAACATTTCTGCGTTGGTGGCTGTGGCAGGACGTCCACAGCGCGGCCAATCAAGCAGCTCCGTATCTCCACTTCCTGATTCTTTGATTCTCTGAACCCAGCAACTGACTGTACTCCTGTCGACTGCAAAACTTCCATACACATCACATAGACGCTTGTGAATATTCACAACAGTTTCCTTCTCTGCAACGAGAAATTCTATCACAATTCGCTGTTTATAACGCAAGTTGCTAATACGCTCCATTTCAACGGTTTAGGGCAGCCGTATTATTTGGCCGGTTGCGGTGCAATTTGGTGCACACAATTGGCACATGCCATATTTGAAGTGTGCAAAATTTCATGCTTCTATCTTCATTATTAGCTGAGAACAACGATGTGGTGCATTACTTTCTGAACGCCCCTCGTAATTCTTCATAAATCTTGTCCTTTTCCTCGTGCTATTTAAAATGCTTAAGACCACCACTGCTTTTGGCCCATTCGTAGTAAGCCTTGAAGCAAAGTACTTCCTGTGCTCCTGGCACACTTAATTTTAGATAATGAGGTGGTGAACCTCAAGCACAACCCTCCTTAGTTGCCTTTTACAGCATGCTTGGCAGGAAGTTAAACATTTAATTTAAAAATAATAAGCAAAAATACAGAAGCAGGAAAAAAAAGACAATGTCAGTGCAAACAATCTAGCAAACAAAAGTGTAAAAAAAGAAAGTGAAATGACAAAACAATGAAATAATGTAAACGACCAGCCTGTGGTAAAATCCAAATATGCAAGTTCAAAAGTCATAAGTGATGACTCAGATGACAGTGATGTAGGGAAATAAAAAATATGAACACGAAAAACAAATGTGAAATCAAGGCACTGAAACAGTGAATGGACACCTAATAGAAGAACGAACTTTATTTTCAAAGGGTTAAGAATTGGGCAAGCAGGCCCGTCTTACATTCTGCCCTTCTTCTCCCTGTCATCTTACATACCGTATACTTTCAATAGCACATGTATTTTTAGCATTATTTAAGCATAAAACATTATCGAGGTAAAATAATAACATACATTTGTAACATCCAGACATAATCAAATTTAAGGGGAAAAAAATAATAATAATAATTTATTAATTAAAATACATTTAAAAAAATTAATACCTTAAAAAAAACATACAAACAAACACAATCTAAACCATTCATACAGTAAATTAGACATAATTTGAAACGTAATCAGATTATGGTGGCATATAATAACTCATGACATTTTGGAAATCTGCTGAATGACCTGGGACTTCATGTGTTGTCAGCGCATGCGGAAAATGTTCCCACAGGTGAGCAGCTTTGAGTCCCAAGCAGATACTGCCACAGGGAGTGAATTGTTGACGCCTCCACTACACGAGATCCAGCTTTATGACATATGCTCCTTAGGGAGGTAAAGGGTATTGACTGATAGATGAGAATCGTACATATATGCCCGTCTTGTATTTTGCCCTTCCTCTTACTCATCTTTTATTGCTAGTTATCCAGACATTCTCCAACATACTTAAGGTATTAGTTCAATGGCGATGCAACATTATAAGTAGTATAAAAGCATACATTTACAGTATCTGATTACAATTAAGAAGTAAGGTATATTAAAATGAAAAACTAGATCATCAGACCCTCCATACAGTATATTAGATAATAATTAGAAATTAAATAAGTTAAGTGCCAGCAGGGTGTTGTAGTCCTGTTCTTTGTTCCCTGTTATACATCTCTGGGATCTACATGCAGGACACTTTGGGGAGGGTCACAAAAGAAGGCACTTAACGAGGCACAAAAGAGCAGCATTCATTGTTCTTGTTATAACTGCTCTCCAGCATGAATGCCACAGATGTTGTTTGTAGCAGTCATTGTAATCACATTGAAAGAGCACACAATGTATGTTTGTGCAGGCCTCTTCCTGCAAGGTGACTAACAACAGGGGTGACCCCCATACTCATTGAGGAGCAGAACAGTCAAGAAGTAATTTTACTTCTTAACAACAGTAGTAGTAGTACATAGGTATTGCAACAAAGAATCCCAAGGGATACTAGATGGTAAATGATCAGATAACAAATATAGCAGGAAAGACAGCTAACTGCAGGTTAGTTGAGGGTACTGAAAAGCCAGTGTTTTGCTATACTAAAGCAAATAGGATAAGTTCTCAGGTTTGAAAAAAAATGTTTCATAGCAGATACTGCCTAGGGGAGTGAAGTGTTAGAGACCCTCATTATACTAGGTCCAGCATCATGAGGTGGTGTGACTAGTTCCCTTACTTGCTGCCTTTTTCTTCCCTAATTCAATAACAGAGTCAGGTACCAATTTACATCTGGGTAGACCGGAGCATGATGCCACCGTGTTTTGAACACATGAGAGGCCAGCGCTGTAACCACTCTGCCAGTCAACGCTCAAGTTCTCGGGTAGAAATGTAAAATATGATACAGAATAACTAGAACATAAAAATGAAGATACTGTATCATGAAAACATTATCACAAGAGAATTTCTACAAAATAAATAGTAGTTCAGTACATCATTATTATTTTCTTTAGCACTCTACGGATCCTGGATCCACCACTCTAGTTTATACCCTTGCAAGAAGCCTGCACCAAGCAGTCACCTGCTCTTATAGCGCTGGTTTGTGGCAATTTTTTATACTTGAGATTACCAACCAAATGCACAAGAGATTGCCAACTGTATGCACAACCTCATATTAGCAGCCTTGTACGACATCTTGAGATGTGGATATATAGAAGAATGGGGCGCATCTCACGGAAAGAGAAGAAAACAAATGAGGTCCTAGAACATCTAAGTATGAAAAGAGAACTAATGAAGGAGATCAAAATTAAGTTAGTTGCTTATCCTTTACAGGACGTGGCAATCAACCCCAGCTTTTATTGGCTGTTTGTGATTTTTCTAGGCAATTTTTACGTTCAGTAGTTTGCCATTGCTTTCTGAACGGTACGGCGCTTATACCATTGTTAAAAATCCACACAAAGCGATCTGCCACCAAACCGCCTGCAGCAGGTTTCGAACCTGGTATATCTGGATTATGAAACTGCGTTCATATCCATTAGGCCACAGACGCCGACAGATCAAAATTAGGCAGCTTAAATATCTTGGCCACATAAAAAGACATAGCAGCAATAGCACCTTACAGAAGACCATAATAGAAGGGAGAGTACAAACTGCTAAACATGCAAGGGAAAGACAGTGCTTTAATTGGGAAGATAACATCAAAAGATGGACAAAAGTCTATCAGAGTGCACCACCAAGACAAGAGGCAGAATACATTGGAGATCCATTACAGCCAACCTTCATTGTGGAGATGGCAGCTGACATGACGATGACATATCTAAGAGGATAGTTGTCCTATTCTTTCTTTCTCTTCAGAGACACCCCCTGGAACTACACGGGGCAGTTAATTAAGCATATACCAACTCCTAAATTCATGGGTGGACTAATACGAGGTTTTGCTTGAGACTGCCAGTTAAGCATATACCAACTCCTAAATTCATGGGTGGACTAATACGAGGTTTTGTTTGAGACTGCCAGTTAAGCATATACCAACTCCTAAATTCATGGGTGGACTAATACGAGGTTTTGTTTGAGACTGCCAGTTAAGCATATACCAACTCCTAAATTCATGGGTGGACTAATACGAGGTTTTGCTTGAGACTACCAGTTAAGCATATACCAACTCCTAAATTCATGGGTGGACTAATACGAGGTTTTGCTTGAGACTACCAGTTAAGCATATACCAACTCCTAAATTCATGGGTGGACTAATACGAGGTTTTGCTTGAGACTACCAGTTAAGCATATACCAACTCCTAAATTCATGGGTGGACTAATACGAGGTTTTGCTTGAGACTACCAGTTAAGCATATACCAACTCCTAAATTCATGGGTGGACTAATACGAGGTTTTGCTTGAGACTGCCAGTTAAGCATATACCAACTCCTAAATTCATGGGTGGACTAATACAAGGTTTTCCTTGAGACTGCCAGCATCATCATGTAAAATAAACTGCTAACAGAAACCACTGCTACAATAGCACATGAATGGTCTGATAAAGGTTTCCTGCAAAGAACGAGCTGAAGTGGTGGCTCCACCGGGAGCAATATGGGAGGAGGAGAAGAAACTCCCGTGTGCGAGAACACGATTCTGAAGCACACAATTGAGAAACAAGCAAATAAAACATACTTGAAGCTGTGATACACTTCACTGGGTGAAGGTAAAGCACACCAGAGATTGTGATGAATCTCACTGCTGTTATCTTCACATTTGTCTGTAGGTATTCACATTCTTTGCCCCATGTAGTTCCCGGGGGTCTCTGAAGAGACAAAGAAAAAATAGGACGACTGCATCCTCAGGCACGTCGTATGAGGTCGTGACCAAGGGCCACAGAAACTACCGCTACAAGAGCATGAATGCTTGGTGCAGGCTTTCAGATTTATAGAAGAAATAAAACAAAACCTAGGAGAATATGAGAAATTAAACAAAAATAATAATGAAAAATAAGCGTACGGGAAACAATTCAGCAAGTACTCAATTCTAAAACATGCGGTAGTACAGATGTGTGGAATACAAGAAAGAACTAAATTAAAGAAGATAACATGCCATAGAAACTCATAGTACATGAACAGACCAGACCTACTAAAAATGTGAATGTAATGGCCAAATATTTCCAGGAAAAGTCTAGGCCAGTGAGAGAACAACAGAAGAGATAAAAAGAGGTGTCTGAAAATGCAGAAAGGTTATATTCTGAGGCGTCCCAAAATTATTTGGCACCAGGGGTGGATCCTGCCTTTGGCATCCTCCCCACCCATAAAGAAACACGTGCAAGTATATTTATAACAGTAAGTACAGTAGAACTCCATTTATCCGAACCCCATTATCCGAACATCCAATTATCCGAACACTTTTTCCAGAAAAAAAAAAAAAATCAGACGCCACCAGTCACGTTAGACTACAGTTCTGAATCTTTTGATGCGGCAAGCTTCAAATGTGTGCGAACAATTTGTAGACAATGAGATGGGCTAATGGACGGTCGCTTACGTACAGGAAGTCAGTTAGATCATAAAGTCAGTTAATATATGGTTTACCAATCCAGTGTACGTGTGCGTTTTAGGCAGAACACTGGCTAAACAGACAGTTCAACTTAAAATAATTGTGTCTGCTACTACAGCAGAATAATTTTGGTGTACACGTATTTCTCTGTGCGATCTGGCATCTTCCAGTAGGCCTAAAGCACATAAAAGGAACCGCAATGTTTGTCAATTGAAACGAAAACAGAAATTATCAAGAGACTAGGAAAAGGTGAAACTGTGTCTTCATTTGCGAGGATTTTCAATGTTGGGAAAGCTACCGTCTCTGACATCAAAAGTAACAAGGATAAAATTATGAGTTTTGCATCGAAATTCGATAGTGAAAATGGGTCGAAGAAACATAAAACCATGAGAAATGCGAAAGATTTGAAATTGGAAGAGGCTTTGTATATATGGTTTGTGCAAAGAAGAAGCAAAGGGGAACCTATCTCTGACTCTCTATTGTGTGAAAAGGCACTTCAGTTCAACAATCAACTTGACGGTCCTCCTGACTTTAAGGCTAGCCAGGGATGGTTAAGAAACTTTAAATCTCGTCATGGCATACGAGAATTGGAGATTCAAGGGGAATCTTTATCTAGCGATGCAACTGCCGCTGAAAATTTTAAAGAAACATTCTTGGCTTTTTTGGAAGAAGAAGGTTATTTACTCGATGATGTGTATAATGCCGATGAGACTGGCTTATACTGGAAATCATTGCCTCAAAAATCACTTGCATCTCAGCGCGAAGCAGCTGCCCCTGGGTTTAAAAAGTGCAAAGAGAGAGAGTAACAATTTTGGTAGCCGCGAATGCCAATGGAAGTCATCGTTTACCGGTGCTAATGATCGGCAAAGCCAAAAAACCACGTTGTTTAAAGAATGTGACATGTCTCCCATTGTGCTACAAAGCACAGAAGAGTGCTTGGATGAATAGTGAAATATTTCTTGATTGGTATACAAATCAGTTCATCCCAAATGTGAAGAGGTTGAAAGAACAAGAAAAGAAAACTGGAAAAGTAATTTTTCTACTGGACAATGCACCATCTCACCCAGAGACGGATACATTGAATATAGTTGATGCAAATTTTAAAGTAATTTTTCTGCCTCCCAATGTAACAGCACTGATTCAACCAATGGATCAGGGTGTTATAGCAAAGCTTAAAAAGATGTACAAGAAGAAAGTCATGCGTCGTTTATTGTTGGCTGAAGATGAAGAAAGTGTGGTGGCGTTTTCCAAAAAGCTTAATCTCAAAGACTGCTGCTATATGTTAGCTGATGCTTGGACCACCCTGTCACAAGATAATCTCAACAAGGCTTGAAAAAGATTGCTTGGGAAAAAAGGAGGAAATGAAACTACTGCAGTGGACACAAATGATGATTGTATAAATGAAGTTGTGGAACCGTTTCAAGCAATGCCCGGATTTTCGGACTGTGACAAAGATGATGCACACATGTGGCTAGAAGATGATAATGATTCTGGTTTTCAGTTTTTGAATGACGAAGAAATGTTGTCTTTTGTGCAAGAAGAAAACCAAATACATGTAGTGACCGATGATGAAGACTCCTCAGATGTACATGATGTAGTTATAGATTATGAAGAAAACCCAAAACGTCGACCAAGTCCTGAAGAGGCCTTTATAGCACTAGAAACAGCGATGGCTTGGTACGAGCAAGAAGATGACAGCTGTCCTACACAGCTTCTGCTGTTGAAGAGAATGCGGGACTTAGCAGCCAAAAGGAGACTATCCAGTTTGGTGCAAAAGAGGATTTCTCATTATTTTAAATAGTGTGCTACATCTGTGCAAGTACATATATACGTAAGTTGTGCCTGGTTTTGAATCGTTTGTAATGTTATTTTGAAAACATTTCTCTTTCTTAACAAAAATAATTAATACAAGTAGTACATGCACTGCAGTGTAATGAAAGATTTTGGTGATACAGTGATCTAATACAGTGTGGGTATTATTATTACAGTACAAGTAAATATGTTTTATAGTGTATTTTCCTTGTGATTGTTAATTATTTTTAGAAATATGTGTACATGTACTCGATACATCATGTAATCCAATTATCCGAACATTTGATTATCCGAACAATGCTCGGTCCCATGGGGTTCGGATAAATGGAGTTCTACTGTAATAATAATATATAATAGTGACCTATAGCACCTCCTTCGTGTCTGTCACCCGGGGCGGACGCCCCTCATCCCTTAGTATACCACTGGTTATATTTAAATGCAGAAATCACAATGGAGGACATGGAAGACAAAAAGAAAAGAAAGATCAGATACATCATCATGGCATAACCACGTGAGCTATAAAATATTTCAAATATGTCGTCGTCTTTTTGCTTTTCAATTTGTTGTACCGATGGTGTTTGAGTGTGCAGTAACCAGTTCTTAGTCTGATTGAAGGCACCAAAAAGTGGATAGGAATCGTAACAAGGCCAGATAGCACAACGTAGAATTACAGGATAGGAAACTTCACTTTGAAAAAGATAGATAACCACAGAATCGTTTGGGCCAAACAAATGAAAGTGATTACGTGCCGAAACAAAGTTAAGAAAAAGAAATACAGATAGCGAAATATAAATAATGGGCATTACTGCGTGTATCTCAATGTCGCATAAAGGGGCTTGCAACCTCAGTGTATAAAACAAGGTGCTGCAGAAACCGCAATTGCAAAAGAATAAATAAAATGTTTCATCGCTGGATTCTGCTAGGGGACCTAGTACATTTGTGGATCAATGATCCTTCAGAAGCAAGGTGATTCCAAACTAACAGGTACGTGAATAAGGGTAGTGTGCACCTTTAGCTCATCCGAACAGATTTCTGTTACCGCCCCTGGCATTTCGTATGGAACACAAAGTAATGGGGCGACAATCGCGCAGTGACCATCGCAGACACAGAAACCATTGTCAGCTAGGTTCATGAAAAGGAAGGTGCTCTCGTCTCCTGATGTGATCTGCTGCCAATTAGTCTAGTCTGTTATTGATTGAAATAAGCTATGTTTACATCTATCCTCTTGTTCGTCGTATTGCATAATTATTCTTGTATTTAGTTAGGTAACTTAACCGCTACATTTCACCTTTTTGTTTTACTTTAATCTTGAGTGGTAGGAACTCGAGTTTTAATTGGTAACGATTAGTCAATTTTTGATAGCATGTCTGTTTGATCTCGATGTATGAAACGTTTGAGAATTACACAAGTAACATTAGATTACTTAAACCAAACAATGCTATTCTTTATTATTCACATTCTGTAATTATTATAGCAAATAAACAACATAGTGTAGTTTCATCCTTCGCTGACAAATTTGGTGTAGCAGAAATATATTCGTCATGATATCCACGTGAAGTAGTCGGCTATAGGTTTGGAACATATAGTAGAGTATAGTAGCCCCTATAGTCGTAACTGACTATGGGAATACGCCCCTGAGGTGAACAACTTCAGCTGCTTCCCCCCCCCCCCTTCCCGGTGTTAATTCGGAGTGTTCATTTCTCTTCTGCTTGTTGTGAAAGCTTCTTTTCGCCTAATTCCGTTATCTTGTCCTGTCCTCGTCTTAAAAGCAAAAAATGAATAATAATAAATGGGGCACTGTAAAGCTTGAGGATAAAGCACGAAAACTCGATATGGAATCACGTTTTACAAATGAACGATACACTATAAAGACGGTAATTTTGGGGTAAACGCTTCGTCAGCTACAGTATTAGTAAAACTACACATCTTCCTGCACAAAGTTCAGCTCATAAAACAAGATGAAAATTCTCATATTCATGGACAGTGACATCGTGGAATGTAAGCTCGAGTTCTCCCATTTAACTTTTGTAGCACATATTTCATGTTTCCTGTAAGATGTAATGGCCGACAGTGTCAAATTGTGCTTCTGTTCCCCTGCCCCCCCCCCCCCGCCCCCCCCGCCCCCCCCCCCCCCCCCCCCCCCCCCCCCCATCCCTCTGTGTGCGCACTAAGTTGAGTATCTGTAGTTTTCAATGTCCACCGTGTTGTTTTATTATCATACGAGCAATTTATCCGCCAAAATATGATGACGTAATCATGTTGTGCTCCTTCTGCTACATGTTCTGATGATGGCGCTAATTCTCCTGTGCTCATTTTCTTCTTCTTCGTACAGTCTCAGACATGTTTTTTTTTTAAATTAATGACGAAAAATATCCCGTTCAGCCTCTGATGGGTTATAATTAGGATATATATTGTTTTCAATTCCAAATAATATGAACAACTGCCGATATGAGAAAGGGGCATCACATTTGTCAAATCATTGTAAATAGGGAAAATCACAATTATGCTTATTCGTTGAATAAAAACCAAAAAAATTGGCAAAGGAAGGTGGAAAACTACCTCAGCCTGACACACGCATAACTTTCGAAGAGGAAAAGAGTTTGATCAAAATCAGATACAGAAACAAACGGGATGCACAGCATCCAGGCCACACACAAAATGATGTATATTACCAGGTGTCGTAGATTTTTGATAGGGGAATTAAGACATAGTTTGGTCCCTTCTGAATAGAACTAGAACAGGTGGTGACTCAGTGAGAGATAAGATAAGAAATAGATTTTCACGAGTGAAATGGTAAAAAAAAAATAGGTAAAGTCTGTCCCTGGACTCGAGAAGATCCTCTAGTTCAGCCTGTCTCTACAACAGAACTTTGTTTGTCAGACAGTATACCTAAATATATATTAATATATATATATATATATATATATATATATATATATATATATATATATATATATATATATATATATATATATATATATATATATATATATCAATATCAACTACACACACACACATAAGTGACAACAGTTAGACGCACAAACGTGAAAACTATATCAATGGAATAGGGATATGTTGGGACGAGCTGACCAACACATGTAAATAAAGTTTTTATGTTAATTTTATTTACTATAAAAAAACTCTACAACAGCAATATTTTGAATATCAATCAAATACAAATAAACATAGGTTAATGAATTAATAAAGAAATAGACTCATAGGTGTAATCCTCCCTCCCTCTGTTGAGACAAGATCCCGTTAGAAGAAAGTTATTAACGTCAAAGATTTATACACTATGGTCTAGGATTTCCCTCTACATTAAAGAACAGAGTTTATACGTTAATCTATTATGAAAGGGACAGTATTAGCAAAAACTTACAAAAGAAAATAAACAACATGAGTACATGGATTCTACAAGATATATATGAGAATTATTCATTCATCCTTCCTCTCTTCTCAGACAACCGTGGCCACATGCAGTCTTTCTTACCTAATACTTGATTTGCAACTTCTGGAACAATCTTTAGGACACACGCACACAGCAAATCCATTGTTATATTGGCAAAGAAAACCCCAGCTCCTCAAAGACAGATTAAATCCACTTCTCCTGGGAACGTTCACTTTGTTACTTTTATTTAGGACTTCTGTTTGACACATTAATTAGTCCAGGTAAGAAATTTAACAGTGCTCACAGTGTCAGTAGCTTGAGATTTCCAGTACATAGGAATGTCAGGTCGGTAACTTCTCTCAGTATAAAATTCCTTGTCACACCACAAATGGTCAAACGTCGGTAAATGTTAATGTTGGTGATGTCGCCACAACGGGCTGAACGTAAATGAAATTGGGAAAAAGAAATCTGGATCTATAGGCCCAGTTACAAAGTCACTCTTAATGTTCTTTGGGTTGGTACTCTGTCTCTTTCTGGGTGTAAACACAACCCCAGACAGGTTTATCTTGAAGACCCAGATACTAAGTAAAAATGTTTTTTATATGGTTATTCTCAGATTTATAGGGAAGCTGCTGGTAGATTTGAGTTTGACCCAGTACTGTGTAAAGGAGAAAAAAATACAAATACTTAACCATAATATAGTATTCACAATCCTATCCTTAACCCGCATAAAATATAATATATTCATACACTCAGTTATTTAACTTGAAATAGAACTACATGTGTATCTCATATTGAATCATTTAATAAAAGTCTCCATGAATTAAGCGCTAGGCTAGTCATTTATAATTTTAATCATCATGAATTAGAAATAAATATATATTTCATCAGTACTCATAATGACGGTGTACTCTCCATAGAAAAAAAAAGCGAGTTGCATGATACTGTGGTTTCCGGTGCGCCTTCTGGCCCAGTATCTACGACTTTAGCACCTGTTCAACGGGAGAGTGGGCTCATCCCTAATCTGTTTATGTTCCCAGTAGTAGACTATTCGCAAGCAGCCTGGGGGTGTCACTGCTCTGCGCGGACCTTGTTTACCGAGGCGGCGTCCGAGCTCGTATGGTGAAAATATGGTTGCGTTATCTTCAAAATGTACTCATAATGAATAGTGCGTTTACTAGACGATTAAAATAACTCTTACTGGTTCATATCAGTTAGTTAGATTTACGCTACAGCCGGAACAATTTAGCTATAGATTATATTAATTCGCTAGTCACTTTGCACAAAACTCCTAGTGAAATAAAATGACGGACTTAACAATTACATCACTCTACACAGAAAAAATCTTAGTGAATAAAATGACGGACTTAACCATTAAATCACTCTACACAGGAAAATCTTAGTGAAATAATAATTACCGCAAACACAGAATTAGGACTACTCCAACGAAAAACTAAGTAATTCCAAATGGTATATTGAATCTAGAAATCACAGCTAGTAGTCTCTAGGACTTCTGTGGGTACTGAATAATGGATTTTAAAAGCTGGAGAATAAATATTAAATTTGCAGAACTTTGCTCAGACTTGTTACTTTTAACGCCTTTGCTCAGATTTCTGGCTTTTCTTCGGTCGATCTGCTAATCAGAGGAAAAATTCACGCTTTTACCGCTTGCAGACTCTGGCAGTTGAGCGAAACCCGTCCTTTGATCTGGCGATTCTCACCGTGTTTAATTACCTTCCAAACGAACGGATTCAGGGGGAGTAACTGTGATTATCTGCCCTTGGTTTAAGATTAAGTCCCCCTGACCAATGTTTAACGAAAAATACGTTTCAACTTATCGCCCCCTTCTACTCGTTCCATCTACCTGTCTGATCCTATTACAGCGATTTCCAATCGTTGGCGTATAATTACAGGTAACCGGCTCAACGTTAACTAAATAGGTCTGTTGGTAAACATTCCTAAGGAAATAGAGAACAGAAAATAAAACAGGCGAGCTAAATTAGAAAAAGAGACAGATCTCTGAGTGTAGGAGGGTTTTATGTTAACAAAACGTGCGTAGGTGAAAAAAAATGTAGATACTGAAATAGATATATGAAAGCTATTATCATAATGTGTCACACCAGGTCAGCAGAAGAGAACAAGTGGTAATCTCCAAACTCCACAAGGGTGACAAC
Organism: Oreohelix idahoensis; assembly: GCA_024509875.1. Lineage (NCBI taxonomy): Eukaryota > Metazoa > Mollusca > Gastropoda > Stylommatophora > Oreohelicidae > Oreohelix > Oreohelix idahoensis. The sequence goes on from JAMPIV010004488.1 coordinate 857,060, forward strand.
AGATCTGGATACCATCTATTCAACAAGCTAAAGATAGGACCTACCGATAAGTGTATCACTGGCATAGATAAAATGACTGCTGAACATCTGCTTCAAAGATGCCCAACATATGAGCAACGTAGAAAGGACGTATGGCCGCCACCAGTTCCATTCCTGGAAAAACTCTACGGAGATAGCGATAGCCTCAAACTGACCACTGTTTTCTTTGAAACTATTCAAGTAGATGTCTGATACTTACTGTGCAGGATGTCTTCAAGACAATAATATAGAACATTTCTTGTTAAAATGTAAGAGGTATGAACAAATGAGAATACCAATCCAATATTAGAATAGATTATTTGCAAGCATCCAACTTACCTATAAATATAGAAGAGGTGTTAAGAATAGACACGTCTTTCTGTTATTTCGACATTTTTTCACACGCCTCTCTTTTCCACCTTGGAAAAAAAAACAAGATCACAACTCTCACTTCACACTTTCCGCGCATAACACCCATTCATTATTATTTTCTGGGACTGCACAACATTTTCCCTCTCAGAGCCGTGACTGCTAACTGAACTTTTTATGATACTGCGTTTTGTGCGAAAACGCCATATCTGCTTTTAATGTCTGTCATTCCTATATGTAGCATTATAGCACGTATAAATGCTAGTGTAGTAGCAGGGATAATGCTAGCATGGTAGGCCATGCGGTCACACATATAGTTGGTATCATTATTAATGGCATTAATGTTTGTATCATTTAAGATATCAGACAGGTGTTTTTTAACGTTAACGGCAAATGAAAAAAAAAGAGGTGCTGGTCGATTTGAAATTAAAAAAGAATAAAAATGTTTGGAACACAACAATTTTAAATATTAATATTTGCTTATCTATTCAGGACCTTATAAGGGACAATACGACGGTGGTTTCCCCTTGACTCGTGTTAATACTAGTAGTATTATTGTTAATGACAGTTGTGTTTGTATCGTTCTATATATCAGATTGAGGATATTTTTTCCTGGCAAATGAAAAAAAAAAGGGAATACAAATGTTTCGAAACAAATAGTTTTAAATAGTTATATTTGCTTTTCTACTCATCGCCTTACATGGGACAATACGACAGTGATTTCCCCTTGTATTCTGTTGGTTTGTGTAGGGAGTCATACCTGTCAACCTCCTGAGACAAAAATCTGTACGCCGGACCAAAAAAATCCTTACAAACACCCAAAAATCCTTACGCAAAAAATATATTAATAAATTATACACAATACAGTTTTAAAACGAGAAATGACAAATACAAATCTATTAGCATTTGAATTAGTGTGATATAAAACATGCTAATAGTCTCATGCTGTTCTTTACATATAAAAAATTTAGTGATCATGAGGTACTACTCTTTCGATGCACAGTGTTTTGTATTATAATCAACACATGCACTTTTAGCACTTTGCAGAATTGCATTTGTGGGCTTAAAGTCTGCACAGCATGTATCAATGTTAATCTTACATCAACCATTAATGAGAAGGGTGTTTCCCTGCATAGCTTTATCACTGGTTCTGTTGCAGATGTAGCCAGGCAGTTTTTAATGATAAGTGTTTTCTTCGTCCTCTTCGACTGGAACTTTCTGGCAACATCACTGTCAGGAAACATTACAGGTGCCAAGTTACAAAAGTGATCAGCAACAGATGCAGTTAAGTTATGCTGGGCAATGAAATTGGCAAATAAAACTTCAGCCCTTGTAATGCACCCTCTTCCTGCTTTGGCTGAGCAAAAAAGGTCTTAATAGATGCTCCCTTCTTCATTGCAAACATTTGTTCATGCAATTTCGATTTAAAATGTACTTTCAGATCATATAATCCTGAAGCTACTACTTTAATATCTTTGCTGCATAATCTACAAAAAGCATGGGTTGATCCTAACTTGGATTCACCTACAATGCCAGGGAAGAGTTTAACCCATTCAACCTGAAACTTACCATGACCTGCAAGCTTTTGTTTCTTTGAATTAGGCTCAGCCATCATTCAGTGGATGAAATATTTCAACTAATAATCTTTGTAGACGAAGAGAATGATTCAAAAATACAACGAAGCAAAGCAACCAAAAAAAAAAAAAAATTAACCAAACTATGAACAGAATATCAAATCTAGGAAAGAAAAAACGTATCACCAAAAATTTACAAAATTATTATTTAAGAGTTGGTAGCCTAGACCAGTGATAACAGATTGCCACTTTATTTAAAAATAAAGCAGCGAATCTCGAGCGCTGGAATAAAGTAGGCCTACTCAACGCAAACAAACTTTTTTTTTCTAGTTATGTAGGGCTTACACAGAATATTATGACAATTTATCGGAAATATATTGAAGGGCAAGATATAACTGAAAAGATTAAGACAGCGATTAAATTGCAACAAAGCAAAACAACAGCAATATTTAACCAAGTTATAAGTACTTAGCTTTTTTTAAACAAAATGGCATCGAAATGTGGTGGCAAGCAAGCGGGGTCGTTGATAACAGGTAACTTTAAAAATACATCATGTCACGCTGACAACCGAAAGCGTTTGAGGCCGAATTCAAAGTTTTTGCCGAATTGTTGGGTATAAAAGGATTTGATTGGTTGCTGGGAGAGACCTCAGTTTAAAAACAGACGCCGAGATTCCCGGAATTAAAAATAAAAAAAATTGGTTAAAAAAAAATCTGGGCTAGAAAATATTTTCTGATTTAAAATTTAAAAAAACTTGGGTTGGAAAATATTTTTAGAATTTTTTTTAATTTAAAAAAAAAAAAAATTTCGAGTCTGTACGGCCGTACACTGCTAAAAGTATCAAAAATACGTACATTGTACGAAAAATTCGTACAAGTTGACAGGTCTGGGGAGTCCCCTAGAACCTTTGACTAAAATATTTAACCCCAAAGGCCAAGTGAGGAGAGAGGTTAAGGCGCATCCATCTAGTCGGTTGTCGCGCAATCAACATTTAGAGATAGTCTTACATAAGCAGATTCCCACCATAACCAACCCACTTAGCTCTCAGTGACAAAAACCTTGCTTTAGTGTACGGCTGCTTATTCAGTATTCGCAGATAACCTCTGAACCTAGAGGTCGTTAAGCAAAAGTCACCTTTTTTACGCGTCTGTTAGGGAGGCAGGCTTCTGTCCCCGCTTTTTACAAATATTTGTCAATGGAAGTGAGAAACCGAGTTCTTTAGTGTTATATAGAGTAAATCCTGACATATAAAAGTAAGTCATGGACAATAAGTAAACAAGTAGGAAAATCCCTGGAGGTAGCAGATGTGGGTTTTCCAGAAGAACGTTAAGAATACCTTTTTTTTTTTTATATTAATGAAGATAAACAGAAATCCCGTTCAACCTCTGATGGGTTATAATTAGGATATATATTGTTTTCAATTCCAAATAATATGAACAACTGCCGACATGAGAAAGTGGCATCACATTTGAAAATAGGGATACTCACAATTGTGCTTAGGCCTATACGTTAAATAATAAAATAAAAAACAAACAAAATCAAGAAGAAACTATGAACAAGAATAATATTAAAGTGGAGGGGTGTAAAGGCCTGGTTGTTCTAGTTATATAATGGACTTTACCAGATATTTAATTGACTTTCATCTGTTAAAAGTCACATGCATTGTAAGAACAGCATCAGACCTTCACATTCCCAGCCATTATATATTAACATGTGTTCGTGTTAAATATTGTTTGACTATATTATGCAGTTCCCTAGGTCTGTCTATTCTCAACACCTCCTCTATATTTATAGGTAAGTTGGATGCCTGCAAATAATCCAATATTGGTATTCTCTAAGAGACGCCAGTTCACAAAAAGAGCGTGTTACTTATATCAGCAGGAAGCAATCCACCTTCTTGGGACATGTTCAAAGCATAGGAAAGGCAGCCCCTTTTGGTTGTCATAGGTCATTTATATGACAAAGAAAGAACATGACTACTGTTGTATCAAGCATGTCATGGAAGGCGACTTATAATGAGGTTGTGCATGAGACTGGCAACTTCATCATGTAAAACAGACTGCTTCAGAAACCACGTTTGCAAAAGCATTTGAATGCTAGGAACAGGCTTCCTGCAAGAGGACAAGCTGCAGGGGTGGCTCCGTGCTCTGTAAGGAGTGAAAAGGAAAATGATGATGACAGGAAAGACTGAATGAAGAAGATAATAGGTCAACTTTGCTAACAGCGACGTCTGGTGATCATATCGTAATAGGTCAACTTTGCTAACAGCGTTGACTTCTGGTGATCATATCGTAATAGGTCAACTTTCCTAACAGCGTTGACTTCTGGTGATCATATCATAATAGGTCAACTTTGCTAATAGCGTTGACTTCTGGTGATCATATCGTAATAGGTCAACTTTCCTAACAGCGTTGACTTCTGGTGATCATATCGTTTTTAACACAAAAAGGGCAATTTCTGACTTTTTGACGTGAAAAGGAGGACAATACTGACCAAAAAGTAGGACCCAAAAAAAAAAAAGAGGACCTATTAATATCAATCTTTTAATGCAGGACTGTGATGACTTGAGCTAGTTTTATAAAGGTTAGAAAAAAGTAGAAATAACATGTCCTTTAAAATTTATGTTTATAAATCCTTTTAACCTCAGAAATTAACTTTCTACATAATCAATACGGATAAAATCACACAAGTACCATTTATTTATTTTTTGCGGACATTGTCTTCTTCAACATTTCAGTATTTCCTTTTAAATAGTCGTGGAATTGACAACACATAACATTTTTTAAATTATAATGCGGAAGCAAAATCCCGTTGATGGAATCCACATAGAAACTGTTTTTTTATTTTGTCCAGTGACTTTTCATCAATGAAATAAGACTGTCCACTTTTGTATTGTTGCCAGGTGTCGCAAAGAAATATTGTGCGATCATTATAAGTTTATAATGAAATTCTATTTTTACTGATTGTTTTAACAATTTCATTCATTTCTCGTGTGTCAGCAGCTGCATGAATCCTTCATCATTAGTGTCACTTTCAGCAAATGTTGTTGTATTGTTAAGTTGAACACAGCAATTGCATTGTCAAATGTAACATCTTTATCAATTAAGTGTTGACCAGAAGCTCGCACCTCTTCCCGTTTTTGTAATCCGTGTAAGGTCATTCATGAAAAATATGTGAAGCCTTCTGATGGTTTCATCGATATCCCCAAGTCTTCTAAACAACTGATGTACAGGCACTTGTTATCATCATGACAAGTGTAACACAAACTGTCAAATCCGTCTCTTCGTTTTTCAACAAGCATATTCAAAATCTTCAAGGGCAAAGACTGACACAACTGCTGGTTAAGAATGTCCATCATAGATTTAACACAGTTTATAACAACTGGACTACATTTCTTTCAGTTCGTTCAATAATTACTTGTAAAAATACTCCTTAAAGAATTTACTTCCATAAGATAGACTTAAGCTAAGCCATGTTGCATCTCCGAAAAAAAAGACTGACAAAATGTACTTTTGAAAAAAAGAGTTAAGGTGAAAAAGAGGACCGATGGTCACCCTACATTGACTGGCAGTGTGGTTAGAGTGCTTGCATCTCAAGGCAAAGTTACTAGGTTCAAAACCTTGTAATGTCTCACTGCAGTCTACCTAGCTGTAAATGGGGATCTGCCTCTGCTCGAGTTAGTGAAGGCAGCAAGGAAGGCAACCATCTCATTAAGCTAAGACCTAGTATAGTGAAGTCTCTAACACCTCACTCCTCTACAGGGCTACCTACTTACTTTCCAAGGTGGGGGAGGGGGCAGGGAGAGAGGATACTAAAGCAAAGCAAGACGTCTCTAACTTGTAATGTGTCATGTGACTTGTACAGGGTGACTCAAAAGTTGGTAAGAAACCATTACAGTACATCCTTCAAGAATGTCTCTCCATGAGAACTGCAAATTGACAGCATGACCTGTGACTTAATATTGTGGCAAGTGACATATTGTGAAAGGGGATTTATACGGTGATTTGTAGTTCAACAAATTAAAAGAACTGACAGACATGTCTCCATGTAGGAAAGATAAGAAAACAGCACAGTATTTCCTTCAAGAACGTCCACTCCTTGAGAAAAGCAAACTATGACTGATATTGTGCCAGGGGACATACTGTGACAGGTAACTTATACTGTGGCAGGGGACATACTGTGACAGGTAGCTTATACTGTGACCTGTAGTTAACAAATTAAAAGAAACATTGAGTCCGTGTATGAAAGACAAGAGAACAGTAGAGTATATCCTTCAAGATTTTCAGCTCTACGATCTTTGACATCATCATCTTATCAACCCCCTTGAGAGAGAAACTGTGTACGGATGTCAGCAGCCTGAGTCAGACTGCTAACTTTATGAGTGAAATAAATATGGTTTTATGAGAGCGAACAATGAAGAAGTAAAATCTTTAATTGAAAATATATGTATAGGGTAGAAAATTTTATTCATATTATTATGGTTCGCAAACAAATATGTAAACTCAGACGTTATGTCCCTATAATGTGTATTACTAGGATAGTCCACGAAAAATGTATAGATCAGTTATATTCGACATAAGGTTGCACACATGTAAACACATACACTGTACACTGTAAAATAAAAAGTTTCTGAATCACAGCTCATTTGTTAAAGACTACTATATACAGTATCTATGAAATGTAATTCTTAGAAGGCATCATCATCATCCTTTGGGCTCCTTACAGAGTGTAGAGCCACCACTGCAGCTAGTTCCCTCCACAGGAAGCCTGTAACAAGCACTGACATGCTCTTGCTGCAGTAGTTTCTGTTGGAATTAGTTTTACATGATAAAGTTGCTAGTCCCATGCTTACTTACTTACTTAGTCATTCCCCTTCTACCGTGAGGTGTAGAGGTTTGGAAGAGAGAGCGCCAGACTATCCTATCGGCTGGCTTCTTCCTGGCCTGGTTCCATTCTAGTCCTCGGTCCTTCAAAGATTGTCTAATGTTGTCCTCCCATCGGACTCTGGGTCATCCTGGGGGTTTGGATCCCTGGCTCTTTGTTTCCCATGCTTGTCGTGGTAGCCGATCTTCTCCCATTCTGCAGACATGGCCAAACCATCTTAGTTGGGACTGTTCTACTTGGGTCTGCAGGGGGTGAGATTTTAGGCCTTGACGTATCGTCTGGTTGCGGACCATGTCTCTTCTAGTTACTTCAACCACCTTCCTCAGATACCTCATTTCTGAGGTTTGGATCTGGCTTTTGTGGGTTGTAGTCATTGCCTATGACTCGCATCCATATGTCAAGACTGGGACATAGGTGGAGCGGTATACAACCATCTTCGTTTTCTTACCAACCTCTCTCTTGCTGAGGAATCCTCGATTTATGGCCTGAAAAAGTCTCCCAGCTGCTGCTTTTTGAGTGGCCAACTCTTCTTTGATGCCTCCCTTTCGGTCTATAATAGCTCCGAGGTATTTAAAGTGGTGCTAGTCCCATGCACAATCTCATATTACCTGCCTTGTATGACATGTCTGAAGGTGTAGTCCTATTCTTGCTTGGTCTCTTGAGAGACCCCCCGGGAACTCAAAGGGGCCATTTAAGGTATATTGGCTTAATAATGTGTGCCCCATATAGTTCTGGCAATGGTTGAATAGGACAATTGCTCCATCAGGTATGTCGTAAGGAGCGACGGGAACAAAGTTGTGCATGAGGCTGGCTACCTTATCCCATAAAACAGATTGCTACAGAAACCACCTTTATAACAGCGTATGAATGCTTTGGTGCAGGCTTTCAGCAAGGTAACCTCCTTGCTCTATGGGCAGCAATAAAGGGAAATAAATGAAAGCATGTCTAGTACTAAAGGATTCAAACTGCAAACTACCATCTATATATTATAAATCAAGTGTTATGCTCAGGAAGAACAAAAAAGCACATGTACAAAAATTCTACACATTAGCAAAAAATTCCATCAATCATACAAATTCATGAACAACCAGAATGCCTCAGCATCCCATTTCATGCCTAGACCTTTTTTATTTTCAGTACCTTCTCCACGCTAGTAATCTGTAATGCATTCTGCAAGCTAATCATCTGTAATACCATCTCCAAGCTAATCATCTTTAGTACATTCTCAAAACTATTCAACTGTAGTACCTTCTCCAATATAGTCATCTGTAGTACCTTCTATATGCTAGTCATCTGTAGTACCTTCTCCAAGCTGGTCAGCTGTAGTACCTTCTTCTATATGCTAGTCATCTGTAGTATGTTCTCCATGCTAGTCATCTATAGTAACTTCTCCAAACTAGTAACTTGTAGTACCTTCTCCAAGCTAGTAATTTTTTATACCGTCATCAAGCTAGTAATCTGTAATAGATTCTCCAAGCTAGTCATCTTTAACTCTTTAAGTCCCAACAGCCAGTATACTGTACTTCCTTCAAGACCCATTTGGCCCGATCAACAGTATACTGGCTTTCGTATCTCTTGATCCTTTCTAGGGCTGTTTTCTAATTTTGACAACTCAAAAATGCTATTTTCTTAAAGTATAGCCATCCATTTTGGACTTTTGGTTATTTATGTATATGAAGATTTTTAAAAATTATTTCCAAACAACAACAATAAAAACGCACCGGGGTGGCCATTTTTGCTTGGGCCAAACCCACTTTTTGCTTAGGACTGAAAGAGTTAAGACCTCCTCTAAGCTAGTCATCTGTAATATCTTGTACAGCTGTTTTTATGATGTCTGCATCTCCATATTCCACACTAGGTACAACAGCAATATATCTACTGCAATCAGTAAGTGAGGAATCATTAGAACAGTCTCTGTTTGCAGATGAATTTCTTGCAGCTTGCTGCACTTTCTCCGGCGGGGCTTGTGGGATGAAGTTTTTCTCTTGAACCCCAGAAATTAGAGTCGTGTCATCGGATTCAGCAGCTAGTTCAATAGGACATCTCTTCAAGGATTTGTCCTGAATTACGGGTTGATGATTATCCTGACTTGCAGAATGTGGATGGATTCTTGATAAAGCAGATTTAGGTTTGATTACCTGCCCAGTTATCACACATATCTCAGCTTTTTGAGTGACATGTTTTTGAGATTTGTGTACTACCACATTTGCAGGAGAACTATTTAAAATACTGACGCACATGAAGTCTTGATCATCAAGACTGTCTGGATGAAGCTGATCATCTGAATATGATCCATGCTGACTGCCACCTGCCTGAGAAGATGTGAAGCCCTTACTGTCCTCATGTGGGACTCTAACAGGACGTCTTGGTACAGTAAACCCTTGAATATGCAGGGTGCTTCTGAAAAATAAAAATTGTGTCATTTTTTTACAAGCAAACTCAAGATCTGCTCTGCCAATGATAAGAGTTCATGTTACTTAGTAGAAAAACAATACAGTGCAACAGGAGGATGTAAATAGTAGTAGAGATTCAGCAACACATAGTTACCAAGATTCTCTGTCTTTCTTACTTAATCATTCCTCTTCTACTTTGGGGTGTAGAGGTTTGCCCCAGAGAGCACCATGCTTTCCTATCAGCTGTCTTCCTTTTGACCTGGTTCCAGGTCCAGTCCAGTCCTCGGTCCTTTCAGGGATTGTCTGAACTCTGTCCGTCAAGTAATGACAATCAATCTGCCATGACAGTTATTTATTAAATTATAATTTTTATTCGCCACATTTTCTCTTTTCAGCCTATATCAGTATACTGTGTTCCTAGTTTATTTAGCCTCTTTGTATTTGTCTACCCGATAGGATAGTATGGCACTTTTTCTGGCAAACCTCTACACTCCATGGTAGAAGAGGAACGACTAAGTAAGTAAATAAGAAAGTATTTGCCTACTAATTTGTTAAAATTATTTGAATTACTTGCTTTGGATGACTCGTTCGTATTAGTTGAAGCTGGTGATAGATATGACACACACTGAGGAAACCTGTTGATAGCATTACAAGGCAGTCCTTGTTCTGGAATCCTCATGGTAAGAGATGTAGAGGGAGATAAAATAAAAAAATGCTTGGAGAAGAGAAGTGGAGACAGAAATAAAAGGAATAAAGAAGACATGGAACGACCTTGAGCAGTAGGTCAAGGTCACAAGGGGTTGGCTTGTTTCTGTTGAAGACCTGTGCTCTATGGGAAGACGATATTTATTGATGATGATGATGACAATGATGATGATAACAATGGTGATGATGATGATGACAATGATAGTGTTGGAGATGATGATGACCATGATGATGATGACAGTAATCTGATATAGTGGTAAGAGAAAATATAACTAATAAAATATAGTGTAGTGTAATTAATGTAGTGTTCCATTGTAAAAATTGCATATAGGGATAAGGACGGGAGTGCGACAGGGATGTCTCTTGTCTCCATTTCTTTTCTTACTAGCAATAGACTGGGTTATGAGATCATCGAAACACACAACAGAAATGGAATCCAGTGGACTCTGACTAAGCAGTTGGATGATCTGGATTTTGCTGATGACTTGGCTCTTCTGTCCCATAACCATAATCAGATGCAGGACAAATTGAAAACACTGGATGAGAGGTCACAGCAATTGGGTCTGAAAATACACAGGGAAAAGACAAAAATAATGAGAATAAATGCAGGTAATGATAACAGGGTTGAACTTGAAGAAACACCACTACAAGATGTAGAATCGTACACATATCTTGGCAGCAATATAGACAAAGTTGGAGGGACAGACAGTGATATAAAAATAAGAATACAAAAAGCAAGAGGAGCTTTCATTGCATTGGGAAATATATGGAGATCAAGAGAAATCGGATCCAACACAAAAATAAGAATCTTCAACTCAAATGTGAAGTCAGTACTATTATATGGCTCTGAAACATGGAGAACAACAAAGACAACAACCAAAAAGCTACAGACTTTCATAAATGGGTGCTTGCGTAGAATAGAAGGATTAAAATGGTATGACAAGGTTACCAACGTGGAACTGATGACAAGAACCAGACAAGTGCCAGTGGAACAAGAGATGAGAAGAAGACGACGGCGATGGATAGGACACACACTGAGAAAACCTGTTGATAGCATTACAAGGCAGTCCTTGTTCTGGAACCCCCAGAGCAAGAGAGGCAGCGGTAGACCAAGAAGTACATGGAGAAGAGAGCTGGAAACAGAGGTGAAAATGATGAGGAGAACGTGGAAAGATGATGGCACATGACAGGAGGACTTGGTATGTGTTTGTTGAAGGCCTATGCTCCTTTTGGAGTGTAGGGTTATGAATGAATGTTACTAACAGTGTTAGAGAATGACACTGCAATGGATGAATCATCAAGGTTAAGACTTAGTAATTTGGCATCAAACGTAAGGCACGCGGAGATGGGCGAATGCAAGGATGCAAGCGTTGTGTATACAACCAGCGAGCTACAGGAACAGGTAGTATTCACACTCTTTGACATATACTGAGGGAGACTGAGCACCTATGGGTTTGCTCAGTGTGCAATGATGTCGATTCTGTTCAACAATAACAATTAAACTGGGGACTTAGAGGTGTGTTTATCAACTTTCAGCAACACAGGCACCACAGGTTTCAGGGAGCCCTACCATGAACAAAACTGAACACGATCACACATAAGACACCCAGTAAACAGTACATGGCAATTGAACAAAATATACAATGCAGACAGTGCTGCCATTTACTGGAACCCCTAGTTCAAAATTATACCACCAACAGAATGCTCTTTTTTTGCTCTGCCTCTTAGCTTCCCACAGAGCATAGGAGTTTGATTAGCTCATGCCTGTCTTGTTCAGGTTCTTTCCATGTTATTGTTATCAGTCTTATGTCTGCCATTATTTTTATTCCCCATGTTTTTTTTTTAAATTTAGTTTCATTCTATTTCTGTCATCATGGGAATTCCAGAATAAGGTGTGCCTTGTGAAGCTATTAGCTGGTTTCCTTAGTATGTGTCTTATTCATTGCCAATGTTTTTCCTCACTTCTTGCTCCAGTGGAATTTGTCTGGGTCTATACATCAATTTTGACCCTTTCAATTTGTGCATGCACCCATACAAAAACTTGCAGCAGATCATTAACAACTGAATGCAGACTGACATGCAAACTTTAAAAAGAATGCAACTCATTATTTTTGTTCAGAATTGACATCATTGCACTCTGGGCAAACCCACAGGTGCTCAGTCTCCCTCAGCAAACATCGAAGGATATGAATGCTAATTGTTCCTCTTGCATGCTGGTCTTATGTACGCCGGATGCATTCTCTCATACGTTCATCCCTGCAGTCTTACGCCTAATGCAAAACTCCAGCAATTTTAGCCTTGATGATTCATTGATTGCAGTGTCATTCTCTAATAGGTGATCATTAATTGTTCTCAGTGTCTCTGTCCATATCCAATGCACCTACTTTAGGTGCTCTTGAAGCTAGTCTATCAGCTCTTTCATTGCCATGTACCCCTGTATGACCAGGACAGTAGATGCAACCCATTAATCATATAAAAAGATACAGTCACATTAAAATTAATGATGGTTGTATATGTGTCCCTCAGGAATATATTTCTTTCCTAGGGTTGGCAGACAACAGGATGAGAAACACTGATTTTAAATGATGGGTTAAGTGAGGTTACAGACTTGACAAATAATAACACAAACACAAAACTTACCTCTCTAACAAAATGTGTTAGTTGTATTCAAAAATATCAAAACCAGAAGTCTGGGCGAAATCAAATCTAGAAATACATTTTTCTAGCTGTTGTCCAAACTGTGTTAAAAAAAGGCGCATAAAATCGTCCAGACATGATCAAAAAGTAGCCCAAAGTCACCCAAAGAAATTTTAGATTTTCAGAATATTTCTATTTGTGGGTGTTTGGATACAAGGATAGAGACCTGTACTACAAAATTGTCTTTCTTAACTGTAAAAAACAGTGATGGAAGGCATGGTCCCTAGAAAAAGGGGAAGGGGTCGACCTAGACGACGGTGGACCCAGGACATCACAGAGAGTCTGAACTTGTCTTTGGCTGATGCAGGTCGACTTGCCCAGAATCGTGATGCGTTTAGAGCAGCTGTAATGGAGACAACGTTCTGGAAAGAATACGTCACATGATGATGAACTGTAAAACAAAAGTTTACTGTTTGATACTACTATGGAATCATTCTTTCCCTTAAAAACTAAAAATGTGTTGTTTGATATTACCATAGACTTGTCATTCTATTTGTAAACCAAAAATGTATCGTTTAATAATACTGTGTGGAATTGTGCTTATTCTTGAAAACCTCGAGTCTGTTGTTTGATATTGTCCTTCTCAGTTGTAAACCAAAAGTGCACTGCCTGTCTCATTTGTAAGCCAAAAGTGTATTGTTTGATACTTAATGCAGCTTTCCTTGTAATTAAAAAAAAAGTTTTATTTTGTATTTTAAAAAATGTATTTTCATAATAAATTACTGAATATTTATTGAAATGCAGTAAAAATCTTGCTAACTTTAAATATATTCAAATACAAAGCAATATGATTAGTTCTGAATAACACTGTTACACCATGGTCTATCTCTTTTCTACATTCAAGTCTTTATATTGCGACATCTTACCAATTTTAGATTTTTGTTTGTATTTTAAATTATGTCTTGCTGACTTGCCAAAAAAGCTCTATGTAACTGCAGGGGGTCTGTGATGAGGTAAGGAATTAATAGGACCACATTCTGCCTCAGGAATGTCATAAGCGGTGAATAATATAAGATTCTCCATGGTACTGGCAACCTCATGGTGTAAAATAAATTGCTACAGAAACCACTGTTTCAACAGCACATAAATGCTGTGATGCAGACTTCCTGCAAGTCATATTAGTCACCTCTTGTGGCGTGTCTCAGTTGCATTAGTCTTATTCTTTCTTTGTTACTCAGAGACCCCCCGGGAGCTAGATGGACCCAATGGAAGTTTAAAAAGATAACAAAGAACAGCAAAATGCCTGTGGAGGAGTCTAATAATGTACGGAGGATTGGAGAAAATAGTTTTTAGTTATAAAACTTTAGAAAAGAAGAGTCTGTAAGTTATAAGGATTCTTTACAACAGGAGAAAGTAAGTTATGAGGATTCCATTCAAGAAGAGAATGTAAGTTATGATAATTCTATACAAGAAGAGTCTGTAAGTCAAAAGAATTCTATACAAGAAGAGTCTGTAAGTTAAAAGAATTCTATACTAGAAGAGTCTATAAGTTATTAGGATTCTATACAAGAAGAGTCTGTAAGTTATAAGAATTTTATATAAGAAGAGTCAGTAAGTTATGAGGATTCTATACAAGAGGAAAATGTAAGTTATGAGAATTCTATACAAGAGGAGAATGTAAGTTATGAAGATTCTACGTGAGAAGAGAATGTAAAACAAAGAAAGAGAATGAACAAATAAGAAAATGGGCAATGGTAAATTATTCTAGAGCTGAAATAAGACAGGATGAGATCACAAATTGTCAACATTTTTTAGACAGCTGAAACTAATAATGACAAATGTCAACACCAGAACTTTCATTCAATATGTTATTGCATTTAAATAATGCCAGAGGAAAATAAGATGAGAACAAGACATTGGCAATGCATAAGATACATTAAGGAAACCAGTTGATAGCATTACAAGACAGTCTTTGGTCTGTAATCTACAGGGTAAAAGAAGCAGAGGGTGAAAAAATGTATGGAGAAGAGAATTGAAGACTGATATGACAGGGATGAGGAAGACATGGAATTACCTTGAGTTGATGGCACAGGACAGGAAGACTTGGCTTAAGTTGGTGGAAGGTCTATGCTCCTTGGGGAGCTGAAGAATGATGACTTATTTAAATATTTATAAGTGAGTGTTTAGTTTCACCTCATCTGACATGGTGAGTGTTTATGTCACGTCTGACATGGTGAGTGTTTAGTTTCAACTCGTCTGACATGGTGAGTATTTAATGTCACGTATGACATGGTGAGTGTTTAATGTCATGTCTGACATGGTGAGTGTTTAATGTCACGTCTGACATGGTGAGTGTTTAATGTCATGTCTGACATGGTGAGTGTTTAGTTTCACCTCGTCTGACATGGTGAGTGTTTAGTTTCACCTCGTATGACATGGTGAGTATTTAATGTCACGTCTGACATGGTGAGTATTTAATGTCATGTCTGACATGGTGAGTGTTTAATTTCACCTCATCTGACATGGTGAGTATTTAATGTCACGTCTGACATGGTGAGTATTTAATGTCACGTCTGACATGGTGAGTATTTAATGTCATGTCTGACATGGTGAGTGTTTAGTTTCACCTCATCTGACATGGTGAGTGTTTAGTTTCACCTCGTCTGACAGGGTGAGTGTTTAGTTTCACCTTGTCTGACATGGTGAGTGTTTAGTTTCACCTCGTCTGACATGGTGAGTGTTTAGTTTCACCTCATCTGACATGGTGAGTGTTCAGTTTCACCTCATCTGACAGGGTGAGTGTTTAATTTTACGTCTGACATGGTGAGTGTTTAGTTTCACCTCGTCTGACATGGTGAGTATTTAATGTCACGTCTGACATGGTGAGTGTTTAGTTTCACTTCGTCTGACATGGTGAGTGTTTATTTTCACCTCGTCTGACATGGTGAGTGTTTAGTTTCACCTAGTGTTTAGTTTCACCTCGTCTGACATGGTGAGTGTTTAATGTCACGTCTGACATGGTGAGTGTTTAGTTTCACCTCGTCTGACATGGTGAGTGTTTAGTTTCACCTCGTCTGACATGGTGAGTGTTTAATGTCATGTCTGACATGGTGAGTGTTTAATGTCATGTCTGACATGGTGAGTGTTTAGTTTCACCTCGTCTGACATGGTGAGTGTTTAGTTTCACCTCGTCTGACATGGTGAGTGTTTAGTTTCACCTCATCTGACATGGTGAGTGTTCAGTTTCACCTCATCTGACAGGGTGAGTGTTTAATTTTACGTCTGACATGGTGAGTGTTTAGTTTCACCTCGTCTGACATGGTGAGTATTTAATGTCACGTCTGACATGGTGAGTGTTTAGTTTCACTTCGTCTGACATGGTGAGTGTTTATTTTCACCTCGTCTGACATGGTGAGTGTTTAGTTTCACCTAGTGTTTAGTTTCACCTCGTCTGACATGGTGAGTGTTTAATGTCACGTCTGACATGGTGAGTGTTTAGTTTCACCTCGTCTGACATGGTGAGTGTTTAGTTTCACCTCGTCTGACATGGTGAGTGTTTAATGTCATGTCTGACATGGTGAGTGTTTAATGTCATGTCTGACATGGTGAGTGTTTAGTTTCACCTCGTCTGACATGGTGAGTGTTTATGTCACGTTTGACATGGTGAGTGTTTAGTTTCACCTCATCTGACATGGTGAGTGTTTAATGTCATGTCTGACATGGTGAGTGTTTAGTTTCACCTTGTCTGACATGGTGAGTGTTTATGTCACGTCTGACATGGTGAGTGTTTAGTTTCACCACGTCTGACATGGTGAGTGTTTAGTTTCAACTCATCTGACATGGTGAGTATTTAATGTCACGTCTGACATGGTGAGTGTTTAATGTCATGTCTGACATGGTGAGTGTTTAGTTTCACCTCGTCTGACATGGTGAGTGTTTAGTTTCACCTCGTCTGACATGGTGAGTGTTTAGTTTCACCTCATCTGACATGGTGAGTGTTTATGTCACATCTGACATGGTGAGTGTTTAGTTTCACCATGTCTGACATGGTGAGTGTTTAGTTTCAACTCGTCTGACATGGTGAGTATTTAATGTCACATCTGACATGGTGAGTGTTTAGTTTCACTTCGTCTGACATGGTGAGTGTTTAGTTTCACCTCGTCTGACATGGTGAGTGTTTAATGTCACGTCTGACATGGTGAGTGTTTAATGTCACGTCTGACATGGTGAGTGTTTAGTTTCACTTCGTCTGACATGGTGAGTGTTTAGTTTCACCTCGTCTGACATGGTGAGTGTTTAATGTCATGTCTGACATGGTGAGTGTTTAATGTCACATCTGACATGGTGAGTGTTTAGTTTCACCTCGTCTGACATGGTGAGTGTTTAGTTTCACCTCATCTGACATGGTGAGTGTTTAATGTCATGTCTGACATGGTGAGTATTTAATGTCATGTCTGACATGGTGAGTGTTTAGTTTCACTTCATCTGACATGGTGAGTGTTTAGTTTCACCTCGTCTGACATGGTGAGTGTTTAGTTTCACCTCGTCTGACATGGTGAGTGTTTAATGTCATGTCTGACATGGTGAGTGTTTAGTTTCACCTCGTCTGACAGGGTGAGTGTTTAATGTCACATCTGACATGGTGTGCGTGTAATGTCACATCTGACATGGTGAGTGTGTAATGTCACATCTGACATGGTGTGCATGTAATGTCACATCTGACATGGTGAGCATGTAATGTCACACTCTGACATGGTGAGCTTGTAATGTCATGTCTGACATGGTGAGCGTGTAATGTCATGTCTGACATGGTGAGTGTTTAATGTCACATCTGACATGGTGAGTGTTTAATGTCATATCTGACATGGTGAGTGTATAGTCACATCTGACATGGTGAGTGTATAATGTCACATCTGACACGGTGAGTGTATAAAGTCACATCTGACACGGTGAGTGTACAATGTCGCATCTGACAGGGTGAGTGTACAATGTCGCATCTGACAGGGTGAGTGTACAATGTTGCATCTGGCATGGAGAGTGCTTAATGTCACATCTGGCATGGTGAGTGTATAATGTCACATCTGACATGGTGAGTTTTTAATGTCACATCTGACATGGTAAGTTTTTAATGTCACATCTGACATGGTGAATGTTTACTGTCACATGTGACATGGTGGGTGTATAATGTCACATCTGACATGGTGAGTGTTTAATGTCCCATCTGACAGGGTGAGTGTACAATGTCACATCTGACAGGGTGAGTTTATAATGCCACATCTGACAGGGTGAGTGTTTAATGTCACATCTGACGTGGTGAGTGTATAATGTCACATCTGACATGGTGAGTTTTTAATGTCACATCTGACAGGGTGAGTGTTTAATGTCACATCTGACAGGGTGAGTGTTATGTCACATCTGACATGCTTAATCTCCAATTTAGATGCACACAATACAACAAACTGGGATCACATCTTTGGTAAACACGTTATTACAGATTTCTATTATGTTAACAGCTTTATCGTCTTCTATGATACATTATTCCTGGTGGATGTGGATTGACAGTTCCAGGTAAACATGTATTAAAAATCAGCACAGAAGAACACTTCTGATTTAGAATTACTGTCATGTGCCATGGTGTTGCAAAAAAACAAAACAATACAGCATTAAAAAATGTCAAAGTGTCAGTGCTTCAATGACAATCTAAAAACTAAACTCATGACTAAATGCTGTAGTTTAACAAACTGTTTGAAAACAAAATTGAAGAAAAATAAAACAAAATGCTCAGAGAATTAATGGGTGTTGGCAAGGAAAAGCAAAAGATGACCTGACTAAATTATGTTATTTCCAAATTTTAAAAAATGTCTCATTAATTTTGGGTCCATGATTTAAACCAAGAGACAGGCAATAAATTCATATTCTCTCTGATGCCCCACACTTTTGTTTATATTTTTCTAAAATGGAGACTAAAGATCAGAGCGTGTTGATAAGTCACACTCAAACACTGGTTTTATTGCTATTTTCTATGATCTGCATAACTTGCATCAGTAATTTAGGACATTCCAAAGGAAGGTCAGTACACCACAACAAGCCATAGAAACCATAATATATGTATATCCATTGCCTCCAATATTGTCGAAACATAGCAAGTAATAGTGTCAAAAATTAAGAAAGAATATTACCTTCAATAACATTTTTTAAAATTATACAAGGCATTATTTCTGCAAAGACTCACCAATTATGCTTATAATAACATTAGTTTGTAATCATTTTTCATCTTTTACTTTCATTAATGTGGAGTTATTAACTGATTTATTTTAAACACGAGTAAGAAATACTTGAGAAAACATAACTGATCAAGTTCTCAGTTAATCTAACCCTTCAATTAATTCAAAGATCTGTCATTTGATGTCAGATTAATTCATCAGTGTGACCTCAAGTCGTGCCCAAAAAAATGTCTAAATATGAACAGCATTGCCTTGCAAAGAAAACAGTATCAAATAATGTTTCACAGCCCTGTTAGACCACATGAGTTAAAGCTATTTCAGTTAGACACATTTCAGCTACACATTACTAAATGTTAGGCTGCATTATTAGAAGCTCAAGTATTGAGGAGTGTATTAGCTACATTTCATTGTAGGCAAATTAAAAGCTATCAAATGAATAAAAAAATCCAAGTCGAGTGTAAAAGCACAGCAGGTCAAGCCTAATAAGCAATACAATTAATTTATAATATACTACTCGTCAAAAGTCAAGGGTCACCCTACTATTTTCAATACACTTTTATATAAGCGAGTAGAATGATTAAATGAAGGAAGTTTTTAGTAAAAATGGGTGCAATATCTTCCTCTGACAGTCCTCTATGCATGTTAAGCATAAAAACAACTCACTGACAACCATGGTGATCACGTGCAATTTGGTTTGCTGACCATAAATTCACATTTTTAATCTGTTTTTTCAAACTTCCATAGAACCAAACAGGTGAAGTAATCGTGCTGATTGACATTCCACATGCAATGGCGACTTTTCGTGAACAGAGTTCACTCTTAATTTGTTTTACAATCAGCAGACTTAGGGTAGTTTCATCACTTGCAAAAACCATGCCACCGAGAAGAAGTCTTGACACCTTACAAAGAATGAGGGCTATAGCATGGGTTGAAAGTGGTTTATCTGTCCGTGAGGTTGCTAGAGGGCTTGCAGTGTCACACTCTACTATCCAAAGAATTTTGGAGAGATTTCAGGCCACAGGAAGTGTGGAGGATCGCCACCGGCCAGGTCGCCCTAGATGCACCAATAGACATGATGACCAGTACCTCTTGTTGTCAGCCCTGCGCCATCGAACATCAGCAAAACGTAGATTGCAAAGAGGTCGGCCTCCAATCGATATGGTTGTTTTATAATTGTAGAGAGCCTCCTGCATAATATGTTCTAGATATATATTAAAGAGCACTGGGGACGGGATACGTCCCTGACAAACTCCTACAGTTGTTTTGAAAAACTCTCCAATGTCATTGCTTGCAAAAACAGCACTGCTTGCATCCTTGTATAGTGTTTCAATGATATCTATGATGTTGGTATCAAAATTGAATTTCCTCATTATATGCCATAAGCCTTCATGCCAGACTCGATCGAAGGCTTTTGTGAAATCGATGAAGTTATGGTATAAATCGGGTTGATGCTGGAGATGTTTTTCTATCAGTAATCTAATATTGAAGATTTGTTCTGAGAGAAGACATCTTAATATTGAAAAACCTTCAAACTTGTTTCTGTATAAAAAGAGAAGACAGATAACTTGCCAAAAAAAAAAAAAAAAAAATTTTCTCAAAACTGAAGATGGCAGTATAAGAAAAGATAAAAGCAATAATTTAAAAAAAAAAAAAAAAACTAATTTCAAAGAAAAATGGCACAGAGAACACACATACGAGTCAGATATGACATAAGCATACTACTCATTACCAAGAAAATATCAAGTGATAATTTTCAGTCTGAGAACTGGCCACTGCATACTCAAAATTCAACAAGTTCAAAATTGTGTAGACAGACATGTGTCCATGGGGGGAAGACAAACAAACAATAGAACATGTCCTTGTGTCCATGGGGGGAAGACAAACAAACAATAGAACATGTCCTTGTGTCCATGTGGGGAAGACAAACAAATAATAGAACATGTCTTTGTGTCCATGTGGGGAAGACAAACAAACAATAGAACATGTCCATGTGGGTAAGACAAACAAACAATAGAATGTGTCCATGTGGGGAAGACAAACAAAAAATAGAACATGTCCTTGTGTCCATGTGGGGAAGACAAACAAACAATAGAACATGTCCTTGTGTCCATGTGGGGAAGACAAACAAACAATAGAACATGTCCTTGTGTCCATGTGGGGAAGACAAACAAACAATAGAACATGTCCTTGTGTCCATGTGGGGAAGACAAACAAACAATAGAACATGTCCTTGTGTCCATGTGGGGAAGACAAACAAACAATAGAACATGTCCTTGTGTCCATGTGGGGAAGACAAACAAACAATAGACCATGTCCTTGTGTCCATGTGGGGAAGACAAACAAACAATAGAACATGTCCTTGTGTCCATGTGGGGAAGACAAACAAACAATAGAACATGTCCTTGTGTCCATGTGGGGAAGACAAACAAACAATAGAACATGTCCTTGTGTCCATGTGGGGAAGACAAACAAACAATAGAACATGTCCTTGTGTCCATGTGGGGAAGACAAACAAACAATAGAACATGTCCTTGTGTCCATGTGGGGAAGACAAACAAACAATAGAACATGTCCTTGTGTCCATGTGGGGAAGACAAACAAACAATAGAATATGACCTTGTGTCCATGTGGGGAAGACAAACAAATAACAGAACATGTCTTGGTGGGGAAGACAAACAAACAATAGAACGTGTCCATGTGGGGAAGACAAACAAACAATAGAACATGTCCTTGTGTCCATGTGGGGAAGACAAACAAACAATAGAACATGTCCTTCAAGACACAGGCTCCATAAGAAAAGAAAAGTGACATCATGGCCTTGACTAACTCATTTGATGGAGATATGTAATGGTAATGAAAGGAGCCTGGTATAGGCCACTAACTTTATGAGAGAAATATACGAGGTTAAATGAGAGTGATGAAAGAATCCTGACACAGACCATTAACTTTATGACAGAAATAGATGAGGTTATATGAGAGAAGCCTGACACAGACCACTAACTTTATGACAGAAATAGACAAGGTTATATGTGAGGAGACTAACACAGACCACTGACTTTATGACAGAAATAGACAAGGTTATATGAGAGGAGACTAACACAGACCACTAACTTAATGACAGAAATAGACAAGGTTATATGAGAGGAGACTAACACAGACCACTAACTTTATGACAGAAATAGACAAGGTTATATGAGAGGAGACTAACACAGACCACTAACTTTATGACAGAAATAGACAAGGTTATATGAGAGGAGACTAACACAGGCCACTAACTTTATGACAGAAATAGACAAGGTTATATGTGAGGAGACTAACACAGACCAATAACTTTATGACAGAAATAGACAAGGTTATATGTGAGGAGACTAACACAGACCACTAACTTTATGACAGAAATAGACAAGGTTATAAGAGAGGAGACTAACACAGACCACTAACTTTATGACAGAAATAGACAAGGTTATATGTGAGGAGACTAACACAGACCACTAACTTTATGACAGAAATAGACAAGGTTATATGAGAGGAGACTAACACAGACCACTAACATTATGACAGAAATAGACAAGGTTATATGTGAGGAGAACTCCACCAATGCCGGTCTCAAGCCCGGATGAAAAAGGAGGAGGGCGGCCTGCATGGAGGCCGTAAGGAGGCAGCCCCTCCACCATGCAAAGGCACAACAGGCCAATCACCTGTTTGCTTTAAATCATGATTACGCGAACTACAAGAGAGAAAACCGGACTGATTCTAAAGGCGACGAACTGGAACGGACTACGGACTACGACTTATGGAACTTGGAACACAAGAAGTATAAATGGGAAGGAAGAGGAGCTGGTGGAAGAGATGAGGAAAGCAAAACTAGAAATCCTGGCTATAACGGAAACGAAGAAAAAAGGACAAGGAGTCATGGATCTCGATGGCAACACGTTGCTCTACAGTGGTGTACCCATATCTGAAAGAGCTAAAGGGGGCGTGGGTTGCATTGTGGCCCAAAATAAAAAAGATAGTATCAAGGGATGGAACTTTGTCTCGGAGCGCATTATGGTTGTAAAACTAAAAGAAGGAGAAACCATAGTCAACCTGGTCATAGTGTATGGGCCAAATGAGGATGAGAGAGCAGAGGTCAAGGAAGAATTCTTCGAGCTGCTTCAAAGGACAGTGGATGACTGCCTAGATGAAGTTATTATGCTCGGAGATTTTAATGCCAGAGTTGGAAATGACCATGCTAGATGGGGTGGAGTTATCGGAAGATATGGAGAAGATACTCTCAATGACAATGGAAAGCGACTCCTTAGATTCTGCAGTGAGCAGAATCTGATCATTACAAACACAAAGTTCCCCCATAAGCGCATACATGCATACACTAGATGTGAACCAACCAAGAATGAGAAGTCAGTGATCGACTATGCCATTGTTCGGAGAAGCTCATTCAGATATGTCCGAGATGCAAGAGTCTGGAGGGGGCCAGAGATTGGAAGTGATCACTACCTGCTAACAATCAAACGAACAACTGAAAGAGTTGCTCAGCCTAGGAACTGCCCAACATCACGCAAGAAACCAAGTAAACGAGCAGGAGAAATGAGCATTAGGACCTACAAGCTGAGAGAGCCAGAAATTAAGACCAGATATCAGGGGCTTATTGCTACAGCAGTGAGCAACACAGAAGAACGACCTGATGACTTGAAACCCTCTGGAATAAATTCAAGGATATCATAAAGACAGCTGCTGCAGAAGCATGCGGTGAAGTCCGACTTGGGAACCAGAGAAAGAGGACACCTTGGTGGACAGAGGAAGTCAAAGAGAAAATAAGAGAGAAGAAAATGGCATGGAAACAATACTTAGGAGCTAAAAACACAACAGGACAAATGGAAAAATATAGAGAATATGTGACACTCAGAACAGAAGCAAAGAACAAAGTGCTAGCAGCAAAACAGAAGTCCTGGGAAGAATTTGGAGAAAAGCTAGAAAAAGATGCGCAAGAAAACCAGAAATTGTTCTATAAGACCCTAAAGAACATGAGGAAAGAAAAACAATGCCCTCTCAAATTTATAAAGGACAAGCAAGGCAAATTGCTTACTGCCCCGAAGGAAGTAATGGAAAGATGGAAAGAATATTTCTCAGAACTCCTGGATGGTGAGCATGATGAAGCATCAAAATGATAACCACTGACACAGAAGAGGAAACCAATGATGGTGAAGATGACATAAAGATGGAAGAACTGAGGGCAGCACTAGAGAAAATCAAGATGGGCAAAGCAGCAGGGCATGATGGTATAACACCAGAAATGGTTAAGTACATGGGAGCATCAGGCGACCTATTACTCTTAAAGGTCCTACAGGCAGCATGGTGCAACAAGACCATACCAAAGGATTGGGAGATTGCCATCATAACACCAATTTTCAAAAAGGGTGACAATCGACAATGTGGAAACCATAGAGGCATATCCCTTCTCAGTGTCCCTGGTAAAATCTACTCTAGAATCCTAGAGCAGAGACTCCGACGCCTAGCTGAGCCACAATTGGATGAGGTCCAGTGCGGATTCCGAGCAAACCGAAGTACTCAAGACCTAATCTTCACACTCAGACAGCTGAGTGAAAGGCCCTTGAGTATAAGAGTGAGATCCATCTTTGTTTCATAGATCTGGAAAAGGCGTTTGACAGGGTCCCCTGGAGCAAACTTTGGGACTGTTTGGCAAGGAAGAATATTCCAGCACCTCTGATTCATGCTATACAGAGCTTCTACAAGTCTTGCAGAAATTATGTGAGGACAGCAAACCATAAGTCAGAAGAGTTCAGGACCACCACTGGTGTAAGACAAGGTGATATCCTATCACCTTACCTCTTCATACTCCTTATGGACGATGTCATCAAGGCATGTAAGGAGAGAACAAGAAAGTATTCAGTGGGGTACTGGAAGATGAGACAGGTCTATATTTCGGAGCTGGCATTTGCTGATGATGTTGCCCTGATTGCTAAATCAGAGGCACATCTCCAATCCAACCTGCAAGTCTGGAAGGAAGAGCTGGAGAAGAGAGGGATGGTCATAAGCAGCTCTAAAACAAAATCCATGGTGATATCACGAGAAGAAAGAAAACATCAGATTAAGTTGGGAGAACAGGTCCTGGAGCAGGTCGACCACTTTAAATATCTCGGAGCTATTATAGACCGAAAGGGAGGCATCAAAGAAGAGTTGGCCACTCGGAAAGCAGCGGCTGGGAGACTTTTTCAGGCCATAAATCATGGATTCCTCAGCATGAAAGAGGTTGGTAAGAAAACGAAGATGGCTGTATACCGCTCCACCTATGTCCCAGTCTTGACATATGGATGCGAGTCGTGGGCAATGACTACAACCCACAAAAGCCAGATCCAAACCTCAGAAATGAGGTATCTGAGGAAAGTGGTTGAAGTAACAAGAAGAGACATGGTCCGCAACCGGACGATCCGTCAAGGCCTAAAATCCCATCCGCTGCAGACCCAAATAGAACAGTCCCAACTAAGATGGTTTGGCCATGTCTGCAGAATGGGAGAAGATCGGCTACCACGACAAGCATGGGAAACAAAGAGCCAGGGATCCAGACCTCCAGGACGACCCAGAGTCCGCTGGGAGGACAACATTAGACAATCTTTGAAGGACCGAGGACTAGAATGGAACCAGGCCAGGAAGAAGACAGCTGATAGAATGGTCTGGCGCTCTCTCTTCCAAACCTCTACACCTCACGGTAGAAGGGGAACGACTATGTAAGTAAGTATATGTGAGGAGACTAACACAGACCACTAACTTTATGACAGAAATAGACAAGGTTATATGAGAGGAGACTAACACAGACCACTAACTTTATGACAGAAATAGACAAGGTTATATGAGAGGAGACTAACACAGACCACTAACTTTATGACAGAAATAGACAAGGTTATATGAGAGGAGACTAACACAGACCACTAACTTTATGACAGAAATAGACAAGGTTATATGAGAGGAGACTAACACAGACCACTAACTTTATGACAGAAATAGACAAGATTATATGGGAGGAGACTAACACAGACCACTAACTTTATGACAGAAATAGACAAGGTTATATGAGAGGAGACTAACACAGACCACTAACTTTATGACAGAAATAGACAAGGTTATATGAGAGGAGACTAACACAGACCACTAACATTATGACAGAAATAGACAAGGTTATATGAGAGGAGACTAACACAGACCACTGACTTTATGACAGAAATAGATGAGGTTATATGAAAGTGATGAAAGAAGCCTGACACACATTGACAACTATGTGAAAGAAATCGATGTGAGTATATGAGTGTGACTGAAGGAGTCTTGCTTTCAGACACAGTAACGGTGAATAAAGAAACACGAGTGACCTAAATGTAGACACTCTCTTGAAAACTAAGAATACTGCTAATAACAAGATCTTATCTAATGCTGGTCTTGTCTACTGATGAGCGGAAAATAAAATAATGGGAAAGAAAAATGCACTCAAAAATGTGCTTTGTGTGAGTAAATTGCTAGAAATTCTTTTAAACAAGATAACCACAACACTTGACAAACAACATCTAATGTTCTTAGGTCAGTTTTCTTCTTGATTTCAAACTGAAATCCGAGTCGGGTTCTTAAGATATTTTGGGCGGAAAATAAAAATAATGGGAAAAACTTTACAACCATTAACTAAAGAAAAAGAAAAATGCACTCAAAAATGTGTGTACATCTCAGTATTAAGGAGCTTTGTGTGAGAAATTGCTAGAATATTCTTTTAAATCCAAAGATAACCACAACACTAAATTGATTATTATACTGTTAGTGACGAAACAACATTAGGCAGGTTTTCACTCAGAACAAAAGAATATGGCGTGAAACCGGACAAATCACGCCTGATGATTGTGTTACTTCATGCCATGGAACTTTTTACTGAATCCAAATATTGAATTGGTTTCGAAAATCAAATAAGTCCAATCTCATTTGTAACAATATCCAGAATGATAGTGATAGTGCTTTGAAATGACTCGGATTATATACCGGTGAATGATATGTTCATAAACCATTCACTTTCCACGTGATCTCGCTCTTACAAAGGACAAGCGGAATTACTCGGTTCGCGACTCAAAGAATGGAATCTTTTAGCGCAATATTCAGAATCTAACGTCGTAGGGTTGTTCAATACTTTAAGATGGCTGATGGCATTTGCTATTGAAGATGTAAACTGGCTAATGGTGCACCATCGGTACACATGAGTCAACGAATGGCGACTTTTCTAGACAAGACTAGTCTTCCTGTTATTGCATAACGGAAATTTATTTTCATCAATTCCAGTCGCCTACTCTGTTCATATGAAAGAAACTTATGACAATATGGCTATACTTTCCCCAAAATAAAGTACAATGACTACCAATGGCGGATTTGTGGAGACCTAAAGGTCATGGCAATGCTCACGGGATGCAAAAAAAAAAATGCTCATGTGAATGGGAAGCCGAACAGGAAACATTAGCACAGAAAGGTGTGGCCTAAAGGATCGTATGCAGCTCGGGCATAAAAAATAAAGAAGTTACATATAAACGAAGAAAGATATCTTTGTAGGACATCTAGTTAGAGAGAACATGGTAGTGAAGCAGACGGCATGCATACAGAATTATGGGCTGTAACATGTCCCTCAAAATCCATTTGCTCGATTCGCATCTTGACTTTTTCCCTGACCAGGACAGAAAAGACTTGGCATGAGTCAGACTGTGTAATACTGTATGAGTTGTTAAAAGGAACTTTGAATTGCGTATTTCTAGAGATCCCGACCCTGATAGAGAAAATCTCGCTGTTTTCTGCACTATGTAACAAACACTGTAACCATGACAACCTATCTACTTAATTATCTTATGTCTGTCTCTTTATTTCTCTTGTTAATTAGCAGTCAGCTGCAGTCACTTTGACCTGTGCATCCATCACAAAATGTTGTAATTTACGTTGTTAAAAAACTTGAATTGCGAGCCCACAAAAAGAAGTAATTCATTTGAATGTTTAGTCAGTCTAATACTGTTAGTGACAGCAGTTTCACACAGAACAAAACAATCATGAATTTACTGAATTTAATCAAATAAGTGTTTGTACACACGGCTAAGTTTATGGTTCACCAGTGCAGAACTGTGGCATGAACTCAAGGGTTATATAATAAGATGCCCAGTGAAGGAAACTTCTAGTAGTCCTTATTCTGGAATCCTCTGGGTAGGTGAAGTAGAGGAAGACTCTGAGAACAGAGACAAATAATAAAGAGCGAAGAAAGACCACAGGACAGAAAGACTTGGCATGAGTCAGACCCTCATGTAACAAACTTGTTGACAACCTATCTACTTTAAAGATGGCGATTTCTCTTGTTAATTAGCAGTCAGCTGCAGTCACTTTGACCTGTGCATCCATCACAAAATAATTACTGAGGCCCACAAAAAGAAGTAATTCATTTGAATGTTTTCTAATTTCTTATTTCATTCGTGTACACACGGCTAATTTAGTTGAGATGTCTCTATAGATGCCCTGTGTAGTTCCCAGGGGTCTCTGAGAGTACAAATAAAGAGCTGGACCACTGCTTGTTGTGACCTAATTTGAGCATCTGGCTAAGAATGTAAAACTTTACAGAACCACTGCTGAAAGAGCATAAGAATGCTTTGGTGAAGGTTTCCTGATAGGGGACCAGCTGGACAGGTGACACCATGCTCCACCAGGAGAAAATAATGAGAAGACAGATGACTACAATCAGTAGGAAATATGTACAAGTACATGTGATCAGATACCCTTGAAACTAAAAACCATTAAAAACATAGAACACAAAATACAAGCAATATTAAATAAATTCATCATTTCAAACCAGTACGAAGTTGTATATCATAACTATAATGAGTGACACTAATCAGTGAAAAACACTGGTGTGAATGACAAGAAATAACAAAACAAATAAATAATTTCCTGTGTCTAGTGAAGACAGTGGCACTCTAAAGACAAATACTGAGACAGTAGGAAAGAAAGAAAAAGGGTATAACAGAAGTTCAAACCCATTTCTGCACTTGACAAAAAATTCTCACCGGCAAGAATTCAGCCAGTCTAGTTTGAGCAAACTGTTGCTAAGCTAAGTAATGGGTTAAAATCACTATTTTGCACTTCACGTACAAAGTTTCTTTCTCCCCAAGTCTCAGTATTTGTTGTTTGAAGTCTGCCAGTTTTTATGTCTCAGAAAACTGTTGCAGCTTTTTTTTTTTAAGTACTAGTTTTGCATTGTTTTGGCAAGGCAGGCCTCATTCAACCTAGGCACAAGGTCTATGTTATATTAGGGTGCATTTCCTAATATAAAAGCCCTTGTTTCATGTTATAATCAATCTTGAGGCATGTTATAATCAATCTTGAGGTACTAAATTTCAATTGATTCATGGTTCACATTTTATTGGTAAATGTAAATAAGTTTTTTTATAAGAAATTTTGTCATGATTCACCTCATTCAACCTAGACACAAGATCCATCTGTTAGATTAGGACTAAGTCCAAATATAAAAGCTTTAGTGGTCTTAAAAATAATTAAATGTGACTTGAATAACTAATCGTTTATCTCACTAGAGGCTGGAGAAAGGTTAGCTTTATTTCAGGCTCAACAGGGAAAATAAACACAGCAGTTAACAGGTTTAACAATAAAATCCACACAAAAATAAATAAAATACTGAGATGCACACAGCAACAAGGCAAACTTCTCCTTTGATTGGATATAGTTCATCGGCGTCCTACCTGGCATCTGGGTCAAGTGTTGGGAAAATGTTATGGCCATCTTCTGGTACAGGACCACTGCCAGGATGGGGTCGATGATGCAGCAACTGGTAGGTGTGGGGCATAAGATAGTTTTCATCTAAAGCACCAGAAGCACTGTACTCTGTTTAATACACATTAGTGAAAGCATTACTGTCAAAAATATGATTGTGATTTGCTCTCAGCATGATTAAATGATTGAACAATCAATTTTCAAAAGAAATATCTAAATGAGGAAAATGGAGTTAAACATCATGATGTCATCATCAGTTGCCATCTCTACAATGAAGGTCAGCTGCAATGAATTTCCAAAGTCTTCTGTCTCTTGTCTTGATGGTGCACTCTATCCTGTCCTTCTCTTGTCTTGATGGTGCACTCTATCCTGTCCTTCTCTTGTCTTGATGGTGCACTATATCCTGTCATTCTCTTGTCTTGATGGTGCACTCTATCCTGTCCTTCTCTTGTCTTGATGGTGCACTCTATCCTGTCCTTCTCTTGATGGTGCACTCTATCCTGTCATTCTCTTGTCTTGATGGTGCACTCTATCCTGTCCTTCTCTTGTCTTGATGGTGCACTCTATCCTGTCCTTCTCTTGTCTTGATGGTGCACTCTATCCTGTCCTTCTCTTGTCTTGATGGTGGACTCTATCCTGTCCTTCTCTTGTCTTGATAGTGCACTCTATCCTGTCCTTCTCTTGTCTTGATGGTGCACTCTATCCTGTCCTTCTCTTGTCTTGATGGTGCACTCTATCCTGTCCTTCTCTTGTCTTGATGGTGCACTCTATCCTGTCCTTCTCTTGTCTTGATGGTGCACTCTATCCTGTCCTTCTCTTGTCTTGATGGTGCACTCTATCCTGTCCTTCTCTTGTCTTGATGGTGCACTCTATCCTGTCCTTCTCTTGTCTTGATGGTGCACTCTATCCTGTCCTTCTCTTGATGGTGCACTATATCCTGTCATTCTCTTGTCTTGATGGTGCACTCTATCCTGTCCTTCTCTTGATGGTGCACTCTATCCTGTCCTTCTCTTGATGGTGCACTCTATCCTGTCCTTCTCTTGTCTTGATGGTGCACTATATCCTGTCCTTCTCTTGTCTTGATGTGCACTCTATCCTGTCATTCTCTTGTCTTGATGGTGCACTCTATCCTGTCATTCTCTTGTCTTGATGGTGCACTCTATCCTGTCCTTCTCTTGTCTTGATGGTGCACTCTATCCTGTCCTTCTCTTGTCTTGATGGTGCACTCTATCCTGTCCTTCTCTTGTCTTGATGGTGCACTCTATCCTGTCCTTCTCTTGTCTTGATGGTGCACTCTATCCTGTCCTTCTCTTGTCTTGATGGTGCACTCTATCCTGTCCTCTTGTCTTGATGGTGCACTCTATCCTGTCCTTCTCTTGATGGTGCACTATATCCTGTCATTCTCTTGTCTTGATGGTGCACTCTATCCTGTCCTTCTCTTGATGGTGCACTCTATCCTGTCCTTCTCTTGATGGTGCACTCTATCCTGTCCTTCTCTTGTCTTGATGGTGCACTATATCCTGTCCTTCTCTTGTCTTGATGGTGCACTCTATCCTGTCATTCTCTTGTCTTGATGGTGCACTCTATCCTGTCCTTCTCTTGTCTTGATGGTGCACTCTATCCTGTCCTTCTCTTGTCTTGATGGTGCACTCTATCCTGTCCTTTTCTTGTCTTGATGGTGCACTCTATCCTGTCCTTCTCTTGTCTTGATGGTGCACTATATCCTGTCCTTCTCTTGATGGTGCACTCTATCCTGTCCTTCTCTTGATGGTGCACTCTATCCTGTCCTTCTCTTGTCTTGATGGTGCACTATATCCTGTCCTTCTCTTGTCTTGATGGTGCACTCTATCCTGTCCTTCTCTTGTCTTGATGGTGCACTCTATCCTGTCCTTCTCTTGTCTTGATGGTGCACTCTATCCTGTCCTTCTCTTGATGTTATCTTCTCACTTATCATGATGTGTCCATCATCAAAACTGGAGAAAATGCCCATCACCTTAATGGCATGAAATGTCCATCTTTAAAAGCAGCAGAAAATGTCCATCTTTTAAAGCAGCAGAAAATTTCCATCTTTAAAAGCAGCAGAAAATTTCCACCACATAAACATACAATCCCCCAAACAGGAGAGAATGCCAATCACCTACACATGTTAGACATTAAGACCAACAATAAATATCTTTTCTAATAAACAAGAGACATTAACATTAATATTTAACATCTTTACTAACACACAAGAGACATTAAGGTTAGCATTTAATTACCAGGATGAGAATGAAAATCTTCCAGAGTTTTACAGTTGGTACAGAAGGTCGCAGACAGACTGTTGGAAAGTTGGGGCCTGTGAGGGACATTGATAATAAACAATTACAGAATAGTATCTTGTCCTCACTAAAGTGATACTTAACACATTAACTACCGAACTGAAAAACACACTGTGGCCGAATTAATTTTTTTCCCCATTTTTATCCTGTAGGTGTTTGCACAAAGTAAGCGGTAGTTTTCGTAAATGTTTACAGATTTTGTATGAATTACATGTCATTTTAAAGATAAATGAATGTACTATTACAATAAGCACCATTTGTAACTATAATAGAGGTTGTTGCTATT
The DNA here is from genome assembly GCA_024509875.1 of Oreohelix idahoensis. Taxonomy (NCBI): domain Eukaryota; kingdom Metazoa; phylum Mollusca; class Gastropoda; order Stylommatophora; family Oreohelicidae; genus Oreohelix; species Oreohelix idahoensis. The sequence goes on from JAMPIV010004488.1 coordinate 889,265, forward strand.
TAACGGCCCTCCGATGGCCGAGGACTTGCAATATTTTCACAATTATAACTGCTTGCGCCCCATCTCTTATCAAAATCCTTATTTTAATCAATGTGCACACCGTTTTCACTCTTGTCCTCATCGCTAGATCTATTAGTCAATTGTTGAAACAAGTTTCTAGCCTATTCAGCTGTTAGACGAGATGTACAAGCATTTTTTGTGGTCCTATCACTAGTTGCCATGGTAAACAGTTTTACACGATTTGGTAACTAACCAAAAATGCTGAAAAACATGAACATAATATCAATTTTCCAGTGTTCTACAACAACCATGCTCTGGTAATTTGTTTTCCAGTAGCAACTTAAAATTTCGAACTAGATCAGAAAGTGTTTCAGTACATTTTTCATTCGTTTTATTACTAAAATTAGATTGACGCTCCGGAGGATGATAGGATTTCAAAAGCTGGTCTCACCGGCTTGAGGTATGATATGGTTAAATTTTCAATCAAAAGCAAGGTGCCTCATTATGGCTTGCGGTATATCTTCTTTCCGTCCTTAGCCACCGACCTGGTCAAAGCAGTCAGTGGCCATTTTAGGGCAACAGCAGAATTTTCACGCCTATTAATCAATCCATTTGCTGTTGTTTCCGTAATCGAAGTGACTGGCAAACGGGTGATCAGCCCGTTGGATATATATATATATATGGCATATAAAATCTAGAAAATGTGAAATCATTATCATCATCAACTGCCAAGTCCGCAACAAAGGTCATCTGCAATGGAGCTCCAACATCTTCTGTCTCTTGTCTTGATGGTGCACTCTGATAGACTCTTTCCTGTCAATGTTTTCTTCCTAAATAAAGCGCTGTTTTCCTTTTGCATATATATGGCCAAAATATTTTAGCTGTTAATTTTGACCTTCATTCTTTTCTTTTTACCTAGTTTTCTAGGACCGTCCTTGTTTAGCCACCGACCGTATAAAAGCAGTCAGTGGCCATTACGCCTAGTGGCTATTATATCTTAGGGCAATATAACAGCAGATAGGTTTATATTTGCCATATATATATATATATATATCTATATATATATATATATTTCCCCAGGAACAGATCAAATATAAGCCTATTGGCGTCTTTAGGGCAACGGCAAATCAATCCATTGATTGTTATGAAATTGTTTCCGTAAGGGAGGAAAACCAAAAATACAAAAAAAAGTGACTGGCAAAGCTGCAAGTGATTGTCAGCCCGTTGGATATATATCATCTCGATATATGTCACAGCATATAAAATTTCTAGAAAAATGAGGAAGCGATGGTCATTATCATCATCAACTGCCAATGTGTCCGCGAAACAAAGGTCAATCTGCAATGGAGCTCCAACATCGTTGCTGTCCGCTTGTCTTGAAGGATATGTGCACTCTGATGGAGACTCATTTCCTAGTGTCTGAATGTTTTCTTCCTAAATAAAGGCGCTGGTAACGATGTTTTTGAGCACGTTTGCCTTCAACTCTTCCTTCTATTAGGGCCTGTTTTCAAGGTGTGTATGCCTTTTTATATGCTGGCCGGGAAATATTTTAGCTGTTAATTTTTGCCACCTCCCGGGGCAGTGGGTTCCCTTCATTACTTTTCTTTTCATACGCTAAGTCCATTTCTAGGACCATTCCGGTCTTTATGGCTTTGTCGTTTTCTTCTCTTTCCATGAGATTTGTCCCAACGGCCTATTTTATAGTATACTATACATATGCGTATTTTCAGGGTCATATATGAGAATCGTGTTGCACGTGTAACTTTCATCGTTTTTCATGTAGTCTGTACACACATATATGAAATATGCACTATATCCATTATAGCAGCCATATACCTATTTACGGGGAAAATCCATTCCCATTTATATATTATATATATATATAATAGTGGTGCGTTTTTAATGTGCTTCAGTATATATACATATCTCCAGAGCCTCAATTTTTTTCTTTTAATTCTTGTTCATTGTCCATGTTTCTACATCATACAGTAATGAAGAATATATATAATACTTGATGATTCTCAGTTTGAATTTGTGAGTAAGTTGTTTAGATTTAGTATCTGGTATCATGTTGTTGAATGAAGCTTTGGCCATTCCTATCCTCTTATTGATTTCTGTTTTGCATTTGCCATTTTCTGTCATTATTTGACCAAGATATGATAAAACTCTTGACTTGTTCCAGAATCTTCCCATTTATGCTTATCTTTAATGATGGCTTAAAGTGTGAAATCCCAACATTTAACAATAAAATATTAATGAAACATTTTCTAATAATTTTTAACGACACTAAGATGTAACTGTTCATATGTGCAACCTGGCGGATGTGACATGTGCAGATTTGGACCTTCGTCTTCTCATGCTTTCTGGCAGTCCTTCTTTCCATCCTGGGGTGTGGCCAGATTTTGGTCTTCGTCTAATGTCTTCCCAATACAGATCACGACCTCCACCCAGCCAAGTACATGTACTAGTGACCTTCAGCCCTTGAGTCCTGATGACTGTGCTAGAGATGGGAGAGGTAGGACGCTGAGGTGGGGGTAGTAAGGGATCTGTATGTGGAGACAGGAATAAGTTTTAAAAAAAAAAGCTATGCTGCTGAAAAAGGTAAAAGACATAAATTTAGCCATGTGATGACAAAGTTAAAAATATAAAAACTAATACCCCGGTGTTACCAGGGCCCGAAAGGGGAGCAAAGAATAGTAACACTGTACCCTACCATGCATGTCATAAAAAGCGAGTAAGGAGGGTTGGGCATGGGGTTTGGTTACCTCATCCCGTAAAAACTTTTAACCAAAAAAACTTCAATACCCCTGTGCCAAATATAATTCTGATTATAAAGAAAGATATAAATATAGTCACATGGTGCCAAAAATGAACTATGAAGAACAATAAAAATACGTAGTCATATGGTGCCAAAAATCATTCTATCAAGGAAAATATAAATATAGTCACAAGGTGCCAAAAATTATTCTGACTATCAAGAAAAATATAATATCACTGTGCCAAATATCATTCTATCAAGAAAGAAAGAAATATTATGACAATGAGCCAATATTCATTCTGACTATCAAGAACACTAATTTTTTTAAAGAGGCCCAGAGAGTGAGCAGTGATACTCTGGCAGAATTAAAAGATGCAGTATACACCTGGAGAAATATAGGGATAGTAGAAAACATAAAATGAAATAAAGCATTTTTAAACAGTCAAGCCTATACATTCAAGAGAGGCGAAGACAATGACTTATTCTGATTGGTTCTGTTTCAAGAGAGGTGAAGACAAAGGCAGATTTTGATTGGTTCTGTTATAAACTAAGCACATGAAGTAATCATAACATTAAAAATGACAGTAGTAATAATGAAAATTCAATGGGTAGCATAGAACACAAGGGTAAAATGGTATGATGAGATCACTAATGTGGAACTGATAGAAGAAACCAGATTAATACCACATTAAGACTCAAAGGCAGTTCAACAGACAATAGAAATGGCAGACAGTGGACTACAGATCATGGACAAAAGCAGACTCCTAGGAAAGTTCAAACTGTGGTGCCTCCAGTGCATGTTGATACCTAATTTGCTATGGCCACTGCTTATGTGTGTAATGAGCACCTGTACAGTGGAAGCTATAGAGCAAAAGGTAAACAAGTTCATAAGGAAATGGCTTGGAGTACCACCAGGTCTGTCAGACGTAGCACTGTACTGCAAAAAAGGCAAAGCTTGCGCTTCTTTTCAAGTCAGTTGTTAAAGAATACAAAGCAGGAAAAGTGAGGCTTGCAATGAAGCTGTGTGAGTCAGCAGATGACGTAGTTAAGTCCATCCAGCCCACACTGAAAACTGGAAGGAAGTGGAAAGTGGATGAAGCTGTTGGTGCTGCCAAAGTGTAGCTCAAGCTGAGGGAGGTAATCAGATACACACAGATGAATAGATGGGGATCTGGCCATGGTGATATCCGCTGGTGGTCCAAGGCATCAAACAGGGAACACAGAGACATGGTCATTCAGGAAATACGAGAAGCTAAAAATGATAAGAGGATGCAAAAAGTGGTGCAGAAGGCCCAACAAGGCCAATGGACTACAAGGGAAGGAACCCTGCAAAGGTCCTTGACATGGAATGATATATGGCATATGTCACCTCTTTGACTCAGCTTCATTATCAGATCAATGTATGACCTCCTGCCATCTTCCGCAAGGCTCAAGAAGTGTACACAGAAGCAAACAAAGAAGTAAAAAGAAGTATCAAAAGAGACAAGAGGAAGTATATTGAGGAGTTGGCAAGAGAGGCAGAAGATACTGCAGCCAAATGAAATATGAGAGAACTGTAAACCAGCACAAAGAAGCTAACAGGAAAATACAAGCAAACAAGTTGCCTCATAAAAAACAAGAATGGAAAACTGCTCAATAGACCAGCTCCAAAAAACCCCCCGGACATCCAGCCAGCAGAAGAAGAGCTACAAATTAACAGTGAAAGACCAATGAAGGAAGAAATAAAGAAAGCCATAAAGCTTCTAAGAGATGGAAAAGTATCTGGACCTGATGGCATTTCAGCAGAGGCCATCAAAGCAAATATCGACACGGCTACAGAGATGTTATATAAATTACTTGGTAAAGTCTGGGAAAAGGAAGAGATATCAGCAGAATGGAAGGAAGGATATCTGGTTAAATTGCCTAAGAAGGGAAATTTACAAGAACGAGAGTACGACAGGGATGCCTCTTGTCTCCATTTCTTTTCTTACTAGCAATAGACTGGGTTATGAGAACATCGACATCACACAACAGAAATGGAATCCAGTGGACTCTGACTAAGCAGTTGGATGATCTGGATTTTGCTGATGACTTGGCTCTTCTGTCCCATAACCGTAATCAGATGCAGGACAAATTTAAAACACTCGATGAGAGGTCACAGCAATTGGGTCTGAAAATACACAGGGAAAAGACAAAAATAATGAGAATAAATGCAGGTAATGATAACAGGGTTAAACTTGAAGAAACACCAATACAAGATGTAGAATCGTACACATATCTTGGCAGCAATATAGACAAAGTTGGAGGGACAGACAGTGATATCAAAATAAGAATACAAAAAGCAAGAGGAGCTTTCATTGCATTGGGAAATATATGGAGATCAAGAGAAATCGGATCCAACACGAAAATAAGAATCTTCAACTCAAATGTGAAGTCAGTCCTATTGTATGGCCCTGAGACATGGAGAACAACAAAGACAACAACAAAAAAGCTACAGACTTTCATAAATGGGTGCTTGCGTAGAATAGAAGGATTAAAATGGTATGACAAGGTTACCAACATGGAACTGATAACAAGAACCAGACAAGTGCCAGTGGAACAAGAGATGAGAAGAAGACGATGGCGATGGATAGGATACACACTAAGGAAACCTGTGGATAGCATTACAAGGCAGTCCTTGTTCTGGAACCCCCAGGGCAAGAGAGGCAGAGGTAGACCAAGAAGCACATGGAGAAGGGAGCTGGAAACAGAGGTGAAAATGATGAGGAGAACATGGAAAGAACTTGAGATGATGGCACGTGACAGGAGGACTTGGCATGTGTTTTTTTAAGGCCTATGCTCCTTTGGGAATGGAGGGTTATGAATGGGGTGGGTTACTTTCACAATTGCCTCCAGCTGGCAGAAAACAGGAGTGAAGTTGAAAGCTGCAACCAAGGTGGAGTGGGCTCAATTCTCTGCACAAGACAACAGGAGGTTGACACTTGGGAGTCATGACCCAGGTTGCCCCCCCCCCCCCCTTTAGAGTGTAAAGGATGAAACACTTGATCAATGGGAGGAACCTCATGTGATGATCAGATTGCCTCCTGTTATATCGCTCTGTATAGAGTTTCCTATCACCAGAGGAATAAGAGAAGATCAAAAGACATTTGCAGTGGAATGAACATACACTGATGAAGCCTGCTTATAGCATCACAAGGCAGTTTTATTCTGGAATCCCCAGGGTAAAACGAAATAGAGGGAGATTTTTAAAAACACATGGCTCAAATGAAACAAATCCTAGAAAGAGAAAGGTATGGAAGAAACTAGTAAAAAGACATACATATTCCACAACCAGACACAGGGAAATGTTCATTAAGTGTGACAACACTCACTTGACCTCTGCATGACCGCAGTGATTGGCCATGGTCTGCCCTGTTTTGCTGAACTTTTCCAGACGTCTTCTCTCAACTGTTGGAAGCCTGACTTCAAGACATCACTTCCACCAAGAAAATTACTAGTGTTACTGCCCGCAGCAAAAGAAGGATTTCTGCTCAAGAGATTATGAGACACATCTACTGCACTTTTAGGTCGACCGGATAGCACTGTTTTGTTTCTGGTGGATGAAGACAGTGCATTTTTAAATAAAGCAATCTTTGAAGAGTTCTTAAATATAAACTACATTATAGTTTTGTTCTAATGTATAAAAAAAAACACGGAGTTGAAAGATAATGATGATAAGGTGAAAAACAGTCACACTGTGTGACATTAACAGACAAAAGATAATTTTAATATTATCTTCTGAGTGGCTCCTAGGTGTCTATGAGAACACAAGAAGACTACAACTAATGCACATGCATGGAGGCATATCTGGAGTTATCCTTATAATGATCACCAGCTATGCACAATGCTATAGTATGTAGATTTAGGTGTGGAACTCTGTTGTCTGTGAGGCTAATTACACCCTCACTGACTCTTGAAATCATCCACACACTTTGAGGGATTTCCCCTGTGGTGAAACATGTTGAGAACCTAGCACACTGGAGGAGTCACTTGAGTGCCAGATATAACTCTGGCTTTTACCTGGTTGCCTGCATGCAGGAGGATCTCACTATGGACCCCATGATAGGTAGGAGGAGCTGAGAGGTGTCTCTGTGTGGGACGTGACAATTCCTTGGGAGAGCCCAGAGTCAGAGCACAGTATTTTAGCTCTGCATATTTGGAAAGCCCCATTAGAATCCGGGGAATGTACAGTATGCCACACATTTCTTCCTCCTAGCTTGGGACCAGATGTGATGATCCTTTAAATGCAAGCCAAGATGGAGAATCTGGAGCTCAGGACTTCAACTCAGCACGTTTCAGAATGGCAGAAAAGCCTAGATCTACAGTGTAGATAATACCACGGAGTCTTCAACTTAGCACTGGCTGCAAAAGAGCGAGAAGCTCAGCAGCCCTAGTTAACAGCAACAACTACAACTAATGCTCCCAGCAGTCATTCATTCCCTTTTTTATCATTACAGAGCATGCATTCCTCACTACAGCATGCCCCCAGCTGGAAGCCTTCATCTCTTTTTTTTCATTTTTTTTTTCAACCTACGCCCGCTATTGGTCGAGGCGAGAATCTCCGGTTAGTATATCTAACCTGAGACTGATTTTTACGTGAGTATCCCTTTTTTCCCTGTACACTGACAGGTGTCCACTCACCATTCGAGCAGATACTCGCCGTCTTCAGAGGGTATCCATTAAAGCTGGGTTGGCTCCTGAGCTGCCAGTCCCTGGTCAACGACACTCTTTCAGGTAATTTCCTATCTTTTGTACCTTTTTGGTCCGCAGTGAATATATGTAGTTAGGTGTTGTTTCATAGCAGTTAGGGTTAGGATTAGGGTTAGTATTATGGTTAACACTAACCCTAACACAAACCCTAATTCTAATCCTAATCCTAACCCTAATTCTAACCCTAATCCTAACCCTAAGCGCTACGAAACAACACCTAACTATACATATTCACTGCACAGCAAAAAGGTATGAAAGATAGGAAATTACCCTCTTTCAAATGTCTTCACCAGGGCTCAAATTAATCCAGTCCAAGTCCCGGTCAACGACATTTATTCAAATGTCCTCAACCGAGCTTGAACCTGGATCACCCGATCGCCAGCGCAGTGTGGTAACCTTTACACCAGTGGGCTCCCAAAGCCTTCATCTAAGCCCCCATGCTCTTGTACTAGTGATTTCTGAAGCAATCTGATTTTCATGATGAAGTTGCCACCCCCAAGCAGAACCTCACCTTAGTAGCACCTTATGATATACAAGAGGCAGCAGTTGTCCAATTCTTTCCTTGTCACCTGTCAGACCCCCCCCCCCGTCTCCCTGGAAACTATACAGGGCTCCCAGCATGCATCATGTAAAAGGTAACTAAGGCAAGATTGTGCGATTTTAGCATGCACAATAAATTGCTACAGAAACCACTGTTGGACAGCACAAAGTGCTTTGTCCCAGGCTTCCTACATACAGGTCAACTGCCGTGTTGGTGCTGCTTTGCGCTTCATGAAGAGGCAAAAGATCATTCATTCATTATCATGACAACCACAGAGAGTCTGATGATGACTAAAGTTGGACTTACCTGACTTTCACTCTTGTAGTTCCTGCTGGTTTTGATGTTTTAGGTCGTCTAGTTGTCTCAACATGATTCTGAGAGGTCAAATTAACATTTTCAGTTGAGGCACTCTCGTTAACAGAGGTTTCAATATTACTTGGACCTTTGACCTCTGACCCTGTCTTATCCTCCAAAAGAACAGTATTCAGTCCTTCAGCTTGTCCACTTACAGCTGTGGTCAGAAAACATAAATTCCTATTTTTATGTTTACTGTGTAATTTATCTACAAAACTGTTCACAGCTTTTTGACCTAGAAAGTGGAACCTTTATTATCATCAACATCAAATAAAAATTAATGCATCATCAACTCCAAACACAAAGCATAAGTAAGACTATGATACAAGAGGTCTTTAAAACAGCGGACATGTACCAATCCTTTAGAAGTATGGTTCATGGAACATACATTAAAAAAACACAGATGTACAAGGTGTATGCCATTTTATGACATTAATGGTAAAGGTAAAGTTAAAAATGTTGATTAATTAAATCATTCATGACCCTTATTTAGAATAGCACAAGGGTTTTTACATGGATTTTCACTAGATGCTGATGATTTGTGGGTAAGATAAGAAATACCAGCAGAATGGAGGGAAGGATATCTGGCCAAGTTGAGATTAGCAAGAGAGCACAGATTGCACAGAAATAATGTTACTATCACAGACAGGAAACATAGTAATCAGGATCATCCTTGCAAGATTTAAAAAAGGCCATAGGCAGACAGTTATGAAAAGAACAAGCAGGTTTTTAATGAAGCAGGTCCTGTATAGACTAGATAGTCACAATGTAAATAATAATACATCATTTTATGACTTACTAGTGAGAAATGTACTTTCGACATCAACCTTCAAAATAGGATCACTGTTTTGGTCAAGAGTTGAGCTGTCTGCATTTTTCAGGCCAGATTGTTCACCCTCAGTTATAGGATCTTGACATGACTCTCCTTCTTGCACCTGGTCAGGCCATGTGACTTTAGATGTGGTATCTGCATCCTTGATTGGATGAAGTTCCTGGCTGTTTTCTTCTATGACCTGCTGTGAGAGTGACGGCCTGACTACTTCTG